>VYYI01000875.1:0-24661 GCA_021029175.1 Bilobella aurantiaca
GTGAACATTTTAGGCTATTTTGAAATATTGATTACCTAAAAATTATTAATTCGAAATTATGAATAGTCAGTAATTTTTTATAAAATTCTAATTGGATCCGCTTCTTTCTCCGGACCATTTTTTTTTCTTTTTAATTTGAACTAAAAAGCGAATAGGTTTGAGATTTTGAGATTTAGACCTGTGGAAAATACTGCTGTGGCTTCAATCGTGTGCGTAAACAAAATAAATAGAAGAGTTCAATCGTTGACCTCATGACCTAAGGTCACGGCGAGGTCAATCTGACGTGATTTCATCCATACGGCGCCGAATCGCGAGTTCAACGACCTCGAGGCTCGCCCAGTCCAATTCGGGAATGAGGCAGAGAACCGCCGAAAGGAGGTTTGAAGTTTTGGAGCGTTGGCGCGTGCGTGAAGATTCGCTGCGCGCTGAAACGCTGCCTTGCGGAATCGCTCGAGCACGCTGCTCCGAATCATAGTACTGCTGAACCCGTTCGTAGTCGGACGCATATTCGGCCAATCGCCTTCCGCCATTCCTCCCCGTCATTGGATACCCATCATCTGAGCTCTGGCGCTGAAAATATGTTTTGAAGAAATGTTATGTTCGACAAAATACCGCAAAATCTTGACAAAAAAAATTGACAAAATCTTGATGAAACTTGACAAAAAATTGCCAAAATGTTGACGAAATTGGACAAAATCATAGAAAATACTAAAAAATGAAATGATCAAGTTTTTAAAGAAACGCTATTTTTGACAAATTCGTAAGAAATGAAAGTAAAAACAGTAGAAATTTCAGCGATTATTCTCAGTACCGAGGTGTCAAGCGGTGGGTTAGTTCCCGGTGGGGCGTGGCCCAACGGAGGACTTGCTGAGTGGGTCGAATGAGAATCGGCCGAAATGCCACTGTCCCGCCGAACCATGGCCCCACCACCGCACCCAGTTAGTGGAGTGTTAGCATTATTAACGAGCGTATTGTTATTCTGGTGGTTGTGGAGGGACGCCGCCTTCGGCAGCGGTGGCGGGGTTAGCTCAGCCGACTTTGTTCCATTTTGACTTTCCTAAATCACAGGTAAAAAAAAAAGTAAGAAGCGACCCATTTCCCGGCATTAACTTAAATATTTAACTTCAACTTAAATTGAGGTTAATTAAAGTTAATTATTCCCATTTTTAGGTTTTCCCGAAATAAGCGAGCGAAATCAGCGTTTTTGCAATGTTTTTCAATTACATTTTGGTAATGATACTCCAAATGCTGAGGAGAGCGCCGCAGCTCCATTGGCTCATCGTCAGATGCTCCAGAATTGCGATGAATAAAGTTCCCAACAGGCGGAGGGCTCTCCCTGTCATAGTAGTGGCCAGTCTCAGGAGAACGGTCCTAAATGTCAAGGAAGGGTCAAAGGTCATGTCAGTAAAATCCACGTGACTATGGCAGAGGGTACCTTTACGTTGACGGCCAGAGGGTGCTCTAGAAGGAGGCCCGTCTTCATCGCCGTTTCCACTTCATCCGGAGTCACGGCCGTCGTGTCCAGAATTTCCAGGTTGGGGAGGGCCCTTAGCACCGTGGCCCTGTAGAGGTGTCCCGCCGTGTCGACGCAGGGGTTCTCAGCCAATAGAAGGCGGCGAAGGCGTGGGAGGTCTTGCAGGTAGCAGATCTCCGACAAATCACGAATCTCATTTCGACGAACGTACAATTCAACCAAGTTTCCACAGTACTGAAAGTCGGCCAAGGTCGAAATATTGTTCAGACTGGAAGTTTTCAAAAAAAAATCGTATTTTCAAATCGTATTCAAAATTTAAAGAAAGCTTCGATATTTAAGTAAAACTTCGATATTAAGTAAAACTTCGAGATTTAAGTAAAACTTCGAGATTTAAAGAAAACTTTGAAACTCAAAGAAATTAAAGAAAACTTCAGACCTCAAAGACCTAAATAAAATTAAAATATTTAAAAAAAACTTAGGAAACTTCGTTTAAAGAAACATTGAAAATTCAAATAAAACTTGGAAAAAAAGAAAACTTCGAACAAAATAAAACTTCCAAAATTAAAAAAAACTTCGAAATTTCAAGAAACCTTCTAGACATTTAAAACTTGAAAATTGAAAAAGAGCTTCAAAAAAAAAAAGCAAGGAAGTTGATTTCAAGAAAATTGCTTCTTTCATTTCAGCCTCAATTTCAACGCGTAATTTCGTCCCAATTGTTGTTAACCCAGATTTGGTTTCACATGGACTAAAAATACTCACTGTACATTAGTACATGAGCCGTAAGCATTTTTGTAAATTCCCATAATTACGTTGACAAAAACTTTTTTTGTGACATGAAACGGTACACTTGAGCATTCAGCATTTCTAAAACTTAATTTCCCCCAAAACTTAGCCCTTCACAACATTTATATTGAGCTGCACTAAAGTGTGCAGATGAGCAGCCATGCGATGAGGATTTAATGCCCCTTTGCCAAGTACAATTTCACAAAAATCACATTTACCACTCACTATTTCCCAAACCGTGTTTTTTTTTTGTAATGCAGCTTTGCTACATTCGATTTCACGAGTAACTGCAAATGAGCGGAACATTTACTAACTCAATATAGAAAAGTTTGAACATCAATTTATGCTTGTTCTATTTATACTTTACCGCAAATTTCACAGCGATTTAGGAAATATCGCAGAAATGATTTAAAGTAATCACATCAATGATTTAAACAAATCACAGAAGTGATTTAAAAGAAATTGCAAAAGTGACTTAAAAGAAATCTCAACAATGATTTGAAAAAATCGTAAAAGTAATTTTTAAAAAATTCGAAAAATTGGAAATCACAGAAGTGATGGAAAATCATCGCAATCGCAAAAGCGATTTAAAAACAGAGATGATTGCGTCAAATGTAAAGTGGCAGAAGTGATTGACAAAATCCCAGTTTTAACGAAATCGTGTTGGAGTGATTGAAAAAATCGAAAAGTGATTTTAAAGAAATGGCAGAAGTGATTAAAAAAAATCACAGAATCGATCTGATTGTATGCCCTGATTTAACCTGACACAAAAACGTAAATATAGAGCAACCTACATTTCTAAAAGTAATACAACCGTGAGTCCGGGATAAAGAAAAAATCACTTTTCAATGAAAATGAAATTTTTGGCAAAGTTGGAGCATGGAGGAAAGGGCGATTATGATAAGGGACTTTTTTTTTTAGGTTAATGTCTAAATCAATAACGTAGAAAACAAAGCAAAAATGGGAGTGGTGCGCGTCATTAATGGACAAGTCCAAATAGGGCCCACATCTCCTTGAAGGCCCTTCCATGAATTTTCATACCATTTCCAAACGTTTAATTACGATGATTGCGCATTTCTGTAAGTGAGAAAGGACTGGACAAGGAAAAGGGAAAAATTACAGAAAAAAAAATTATTCTCTAGTGAAATGCTAATGAAGAAATGACAATCTCATGATCAGCAGTTTTTTTTTCAGCTTTCGGCGAAATGAGCAAAGATAATTTTAATTCCGCCTTGGCTAAAACCTACGCACGTTTTTTTTCGCTGTGGGATTACCATCCGCGTTGTCCATTTTGAGCTCAGAGCTTTTTAAAGTGCGCCTCAACACTAGCAAAACAAGTCCAAAATTAAATTTTTATGATCATCCTTTCACTCTCGATTAAATTAACCTGTCGAGAAGGGTTATGGTAACCCTAAATGTAACCCTAAATGTACCCTTTGACCTTAAGACAAGGTCACGAAATTCCGAGAATGACCCAGAGGGGCGGAGATGCACTTGAAAGGGAAAAGAAGGAAACAAAGGGAACTCCATTTAGGTTCTTCAAGCACATTTTTTTTCTGCTTGAAAGATTTGAAATAAAAATGTGTACTCTTTGCAAGAGAGAACAATCAAACAATGGCGGAAAAATCCATCCGACGAAAGTTTTGGGTGTTAAATAATGCGTAACAAAATGAAACAATTTTGAGTATAACAAAAGGTTTTTTCTTTCTAACTGTACATTAACAAAATGCGGAGTGATGTACCGTGACTTTTTTAACTACCTGAGTGACAGGACCTCGACGTTTCCAAAGCGTCGAATCACACTGATATCCGACAACTCGGATCCCCAGCAATTGAATTTCTTGACGGAACTCAGGTCAGAGGTCTTCGTCCGCGCTGAAATAGTTTAACGACTTAATCAAAGTTAACTTTTTAACTTTAATTAACTTGTAAATTGCTAACTTACCGATGACCATGTCTTCTGTTAACTTCTTGGCAGGCATATTCGGCATAATTAAACTACTAACAGCACCACTTAAAATGAACGTCGTACGACGCAGTCAACAACGGAACTTCCACAATTTGAGCCAAAGAGCATCGTCCTATTTTCAAATTCAGAAATTGTTGTCAGAAACAACTAAAAAAAGTTCTCGTTCCTATGGATGTTCGTGTAAAAAAAAATTAGGTTTTACTTGTTTCCACCGCTTGGTCATTTGTTAAATTCAAAATTTTGACTTTAATATTCTCCTAAACTCCATTTCCAATTTTCATATGAAAGCAAACACTTAGAACTGGGAAGAGTGGGAAATAGCGAAAATATATATACGCACGGTATACTTACAAAAAATGGCTTTTATCGCTGAGTATTTGGCGTGTTTTTGGATCGCTTTACCTTTTACGTGTCAGTCAATGATCCTTCGGTAAGTAGAATTGTCAATGAAAATGGTCAACCATCGAAGTATGGAAATGGGAAAGCTTCAGTCACTGCAACGAACGAACAAAGTAATTAAAGCGTCAATCAATTAACGATTCGTCGCAACAAACGTTAGGGACCTGGACTCGTCAATCACGATCCAAGCAATCATTATTCGTTAAAAAATCTAGTTTATCCTGATTATTCTGCCCCACATTATTAATACTTCAACAAAATCAACCCACGTTGACAGTATCTCAGTAATTAAAAGCCTTGTTCTCCGCTCAATTAACGACCCATAAGAAGGACCAATATCTTAATTAACAGTATTCCGAACCAACCAAAGAGAAAATTGATATGTGAAATGAGAAAGGTCAAAGGTCATCAAAAAATAAGAATTAATCTACTTATGCTAAAAGGCGCCTTTCAGTCTTCGTGTAAGAACAACACGAACTTTTTAACATAAATGATTTACATTTGTTTTGCTTTCCTGATTCTTCCATCGCTGACTCACAAATTGTGAGTGTTGTGAGTCATGTCCTTAACGCTTCATTATCTTTAATTAATTTGTAAGTTAATTACCTAATGACAATTAATTGACGGCTGTTGATAATCTTCTCTATCAATTACTGATCACTTGTTATCATCGTCTCTTCCCACTTAAATTCCCACGCACTGCTCCTCACAAAGAGAAGACCAAGACTGAATGTTGACAAAACAGAGATTCTTTAAATTCCTTATCAAATTCACAAGAACTTTAATCCATTCGGTCCCACTAAGACTTACTCGCTAAATGTACTATCTAACCACAGAGATGGACACCCTCGAACGCACAATCTAATACAACATAATTCAAGAAATAAAAAAATGTTTTGTGTTTTTAGAAACTTAGCACTTTTCTTATTGTTTTATTATCCTATATGATATGTTACTTGTGTGAATTTATGTTTTAGCAAAAATGTTTTGCGTAAGATTGCCCAGCCCGATTATTTGTGGGGAAATTGTGGATGAGGAAGTTATAGAGCAACCCAAGCTTTGCAGTGCGAATTGGCAATTGCAGATTGCCAAAAGATGAACTTCCTGGCAAAAGTAAACAGGATTATTAGATTCAACGCCTAGTTATAAAATTCGTATGCTAATTATTTAGTTTAATTAAATAATAATACAATTAGTAGAATAGCAACACTAGCAGAAATCGGGGTTTTATCGAAAACGATCATTGTAAAGAGATTTGCAAAATGGCGTTTGATTGATTTGTGGCAATTCAAAATTTGGCGCGAAAGTTGAAGTAAGGGTGAGTATTCCGGTCTATTCATAAAAAACATCTAGTGATTACTTGTCATGTGCTTGTAAATCATTTGTTGATTACTAAATTGTTAATTAGTTTAATAGTCGGTTAATTAAGTTTAATTCTTATTGTTCAATTAATTAGTGTTCTCTCGTTGACGCTCTTGCTGAATTGACCCCTGAGCCCTGACTATCATCGTGGTG
This sequence comes from Bilobella aurantiaca, assembly GCA_021029175.1. NCBI lineage: Eukaryota > Metazoa > Arthropoda > Collembola > Poduromorpha > Neanuridae > Bilobella > Bilobella aurantiaca. Next base: position 6,141 of record VYYI01000875.1, read on the forward strand.
AGTTATCTATTGTGGAACGATTGATTTCGATATTGGCTCATGGTTACTACTGGCCGAATTACGTAGCGCCTATGCTTGTAGGTAATTAGGTCAATGATTAATTAGGTAAATAATTAACTTAATTACAGACGTCTAGAGTGTGGGTACATCAAAATGGCCACGTCAGAAGCGTTAGAAGTTCAAGAGAAGATGCAGAAGGCAATGAAGGAGATGGTCAATGAATTGGACAAGTCAAGGCTGAGGAAGATACAGGTAAAATATCATTGTACAAGACGTTACTCGTTCTTGAATTAAATACAATTAACAATTACTTTAATTGTAATTTACTTTAATTGTTGTCTTTAGTTAAAAATGCACCAATGTGCTGCCAAGTGCTGTCAAAACGAATCCTCCAGTTTAGAGCAAGCGCAGCGCTGCGTCGAAGACTGCTCTTCCGGTGTTCAAGCCGCTCACAACTACGTCCAGCACGAAATTACTCAATTTCAGGTAATTTCGAGTAAAATCAATTATGTGGCCTTCAAGTTGCTTGTTCATAAACTGTGCTGTGTGCGCTAAACTTTAAATGAAATTGTCTAGGAACGGATCCAGAGGTGCGTTTTAGACTGTCAAGACCGTGCTAAGGATCAATTGAGTCCGGACGCATCAGAGCATGAGGTAATTGTCTTGTGCTCGATTGATTTTCTGGGATTTCGAGTTTAACTTAAGTTCTGTAACTTTGATATAATTGACTTAAAATTCTAATTTCAGGTGGAGAAAACCAAGTCTCAGTTCGAGTCCTGCGCCGTCAAGTGTGCCACCGACCACATGAACTTAATTCCCAATTTAGTCAAGAAAATGCAGAAGGCCCTCGACTCGATGAAATGACAACAAATCATAAATATAGCTCTCATATTAGCCTAATTGCAATTATTACGCCTCCACATTGGTTAGAATTTATAGATGAAAAATGTTTCACTTTGATAAAGGCCGACGGCCGAATGTCTGATTTTTTCTTTCAAAAGTGAATTGATTCAATTGATTCGCCTGAAACATCTGACGCTGATGTTGAATTAAAACCACAAAATCACATGATCAACTTCAAATTTCAAGAAGTAATCGCTGCTTGCGCTGAAAGAAGCCTTATTTTTCCTTCAGCCTTATCAAACGCTTGGAATTGATTTTCAGCAGCGTTTTTCCAATTTCAAATTGCATTTTAAGCTTTATTTAACCAACCAGTGTAGCTCAAGCACTCAAATTTCGCCTCAATGTGACATTTTTCAAATACAATTTTTCTAGACTGAAAATTCTGATTTTTAATTGAAAATTATATTTTGTCTGCGGTTCAGTTATTGATTAATCGTGAAATAATCATGAATTCTTTAATATTCAATTGTTTGGCGTGCAAGCATTTTAATTATTAAATCATTAAAATAATTGAGTAATTGTAGTTGAGTAATTGAGTAATTGAGTAATTCCTGAGGCTGTAAACAGTAAATTGGCAAAGAGCCACCGTTTTCTGCGCCTATACCATGCTATTCTCGTCAGCAAAACCTTCCAGGAACTTTCCAACATGCGGAGATGGACAGTCCAGCTGACACTCTGCCTCTAGTCCCTGACATCGTCACTCTACGCTACTCTTAATTGTAACTAATTTAACTACAATTAACTAATCTCAATTAATCGCCATCATTTCATCCACTAGTCACAACATTAACGAATGTCCTCCTCTCTCACGGTACGTCCATCATCTCGCATAATTACAATTATTAAAAGTTGCTTATTTCTCTACGCGTGAGTGCAGGATTTATAGAATAAAAGTAATGCTCATTTTATGCAAATTTTTAACACTTGAAAAAGTCACGGAAAATTTTATTTGGATGTTATTTCGCTCAATCGCTGATTCATTTGGTATCAACGCAATTAGCAAGCGCTGTGTAAATGCATGGCATAATGGCCCTCTCTCTATTGACGAAGTGATTTATGGACATGTATAAATCTAGAGCATTGTGACAAGGAAGGTCAAGAGGTCAAGTTCATCACGTGCCTAACCCCACTCCCCGTCCATCTCCGTGGACCACTTTTCGCTTGACCGTGACATTGACCTTCCAAGAGTAATCAAAGTGGGCAAAGGTCATGCGTCTGCTTTTCTTTTTTTAAAGCTTCAAGACCACTTATTGACGAGAGGAGTGTGAGAAGAGCGCTTTTGAGAGCAGCGATTTTCAGCGTTAAGGATTGCAGCTAATTTTAATTGCTTCTGATAAGGATTACCAATAGGCATATCAAGTGAGTGATGAAAGCGATTTATTTGCAAAACAAACAAGTCGTTAAGTAGGTACGTTACAAAAATCAGCGTTCTGCTGCAGATGCGACGTTAAGAATCAGTTTCATTTTACAATCGCTGAAGCGCTGAGAGGGTTGTTAAATTTAAAAATTTTCAAGTCAATTGAATCGCTGATTCTTACCAAGATCTGTCATGGAGTGGTTAGGATTTGGAAATAACTTGGTAAATGCGAACCGTATCAGTAACTCCACTAGAAGTAGTGCTGTTATCGCTGAATGTTAATTAGCAGCGTTTCGCTGATTATGATTGCGTTAATTAGGCGCTTTTACCTAATCGTGATTTATGTTAATTAGCGCTTAACTGTTTGATTAATTGAACAGCCATCGACAATGTCTCTGAAGCGAGCAGGATCTCCAGCCGAGGCAGATGAATTTGCCATTTTGACGAAGCGTGATGCTCAAATCCGAATGGACAACGAGCTCCATGAACTCATCAAATCGGCTCCAGCCGACGACAAGCCGGTAATTAACTTTAACTGACTTAATTAACTTTAACTTAACTTAATTAACTCAGCGCAATTAACTAATATGAATCATCTAAATTTAATTAAAACGAGGAGATTTAAGGGTATAAGGATAGATAGGATGATGGAAGCGTTTTTTTTTCGTGAATCTAAAACAACGAATTCGAAATGTTGAAAATTGAAGTTATTGTAATTTCAAAACAATCAATTTACGGCCAATTATCCTGTTACGCTATTCAGCACGCTTTCTGTCACGGGGAACAATACCGTAGTTTTGAGTGGGCCAATCACAGTCGAGAGATTAGAAATCACGGACCAATCACAATCGAGAGATTAGAAATCACATTTTGTGTGGACCAATCAAAATCGAGGGATTGGAAATCACACCCACTTTTGACTTAAGGGTGAACTAATCAATTGAATTAGGATTAGTGAGAGTAAACAATTGTAAATTGATAAACCGAGTCACGCGCATGATAAGCGCAAAAACGAAACGTTTTGTAAAACAACAAGATGAGTAAAGTGCGTTTGATTTAACTCTGTTCAGCTATTAGCTAATTGCTGACGTTAAGTTTAGAATTTAAAATAAATTGTTTTTTTTAAATTTTGGAAAAGGGTTTTTTAATATTTGATAATCTATTTTAAATTAAAAAAAAAATGGCTTGGACAGCATCCTCCTTCTGTTACGACGATAGTCGCTCTCAGTCGCTGCAAGACTGCAAGGAACTGGTCTGTTTTTGTCTAAGATTTTGAAAATAAAAGTATAAGTCACTTATGTTGATGTTTTAAGTTAATGACAATTAAGTTTAAATGTCAATTAAGTTTAAATGTCCAATTAAGCTCTAAATTGCTCTTTTTCTTCAGATGGTGGAGAAGGAGTTCGATGGATTCCAGAACATTTTCACAAAGTTTCTTCAGGGCGCTGGAACGTCCATCAACTGGAACAAAATCGAGAAGCTTCCGGACGGTGCTATCCAGGACTACGCGCACCTCTCCACTCCCGAAAACAAAGAGCAGATTCGAGAGATGCTGTCCAAATTAGTCGTCATCAAGCTCAACGGTGGCCTCGGAACGTCCATGGGCTGCCGCGGGCCCAAGTCCGTCATTTCCGTAAGCAGCCGAACAGTCTTTAAAAAAAAAAAAGTTTTTTTAAATAGTTTTTTAAGCAGTTTTTTTTTTAAGTTTTAATGCTGATTTCGATTTAAAACTTTGAACCTATTCCTATTTGTCTAGGTACGCAACGACCTGACATTTCTAGATCTAACGGTTCAACAAATTGAGTACTTGAACAGAACCTTCGACGCTGACGTCCCATTGGTCCTCATGAACTCTTTCAAGTGAGAAAGTAGTTCAAAAAGAGTTTTACGTTTAAGAAAAGGAGTTTTCAGACTAAAAAAAAGGTTTAAAAAGAGTTTTTGAATTTAAATAGAGGTTTTCAGTTTAAAAAAGTGATTAAAAACAGGTATTCTGTGTGAAAAGAAAGATTTTTCAAGTTTTAAAAGAACGAGTTTTAAAATTAAAAACAGTTTTGCAGTGTAAAAAGGCTGTTTTCAAGTTAATTGAAAGAGTTTTAAGTTAAAAACTGAGTTTTTCGCATTATAAATGAGTTTTCATGTTTTGAAAAATGAGTTCTTAAGTTAAAAAGAAAGTGTTGCAGTTTAAAAAAAAGAAAACAGTTTTTCAGTTGATAAACAAAGTGTTTCAGTTTTAATAAGAGTTTTTCAGTTAAAAAAAAAGTTTTAAAGTTTGAACAAGAGTTTTCAATGTGAAAGTTTTTAAGTTTAAAAATAATAAGTTTTTTTTTCAAGTTTTAAAAAATCATTTTTTTGTGTAGCACGGACGAGGACACGGAGAAAGTGATCCGGAAGTACCGGAGCTTTAACGTCAAAATTTTCACCTTCAATCAGAGTCGCTACCCACGAATTAACAGAGATTCGTTGATGCCTGTCCCTTCGAGCTGCCGCACAAGTGACGATATTAATGCGTAAGAGCCCTTAATTAATTAAGGGTCAATTAATTGGATTCATGATTAGTTTAACTATGGTTTTTCTCAACGGTTTTTTGAACAGGTGGTACCCTCCGGGCCACGGTGACTTCTACCTGTCCTTCCACAACTCGGGCTTCCTGGACCGCTTCATTGACGAAGGGAGGGAGTACTGCTTCATCTCGAACGTGGACAACTTGGGGGCGACAGTGGACCTCAACATTGTCAACTTCCTGCTCAATCCTGACAAGCGAGCGGAAGCGAAACCGCAGTTTCTGATGGAGGTGACGAACAAGACGACGGCCGATGTCAAGGGAGGGACCCTTATTCGCTATGCCAACCACCTCCGCCTCCTCGAAATTGCCCAGGTGCCCAAGGACCACATCGACGACTTCAAGAGCGTCAAAACATTCAAAATCTTCAATACCAACAACCTCTGGATCAGTTTGCCAGGTGGGTACTTCGGGACGTAAGTACCCTTGGAAGTTTTCGATGGTACTTAAGTCACTCTTTGGAAGTTTTGTGACGTTTGACCCATTACAACTTACTGTTTGGAATGCTTTTGATAAGTTACAAAACAGTACTTTGAAATACTGGAAGTTTTACAAGTACTTGGACTTTTTCAAACAATCAGTTTTTGAAATAATTGGATTTCTGAAGTTTCCACTGTCAAGCATCCCAGGAGACATGGAGCACTAAAGATGAAATTGTGGCGCCAAATTTCTGTTTAAAAAATGGCGCCAATGTTTAAACCCACATTTGACATTCGGACAGCGAAACTTAAGACTTCCAAGTTTTTAAAAGTACTAATTGCTTGAAATGTCAAGTATTTCAAATGCTGGTTGTTTGAAATTCTCCAAGTATTTCAAGTACTGGCTGTTTGAAATTTAGAAAATCAAGTTATTTCAAACAGCATTCGAACCAAAGTCATAGAGTGTAATTCCATTCAGGAATTCAGAGAATCATTAAAAACAAGACGCTGGACATGGAAGTGATTGTGAACAACAAGACGCTGGAGAATGGGCTCAATGTCATTCAGCTCGAGACGGCAGTTGGTGCAGCGATGAAGTGCTTCGATGATGGGATTGGTAAGATCTTTAGTCATTAGATAATTAGTATAATTAGTCACTAATTGGTGCTCAATCAATTAACCAATTGTTTAGGTATCAACGTACCTAGGAGCAGGTTTCTGCCCGTCAAGAAAACGTCGGACCTCCTTCTCGTCATGAGCAACCTCTACTCCCTCAAGAGCGGTTCACTGGAAATGAGTCCCAAACGGTAATTCGAACTTGTTTTAAAAATCGAAACTTTTTTAAACGGTTTTTTAAAACAAGAATTAAATGGTTTTCATTTGTTCTAGAATGTTCCCCTCTACTCCCCTGGTGAAGCTCGGTGACTATAATTTTGCCAAGGTTAGTTAAGCGTCTAATTGGTTTTGTAGTCTCCAGAATTCATCCGTTTGCGTAAGAATTTTAAAAATGGCTTTCCTTTGAATAGGTAAAGGAGTTCCTCAAGCGATTCGAGTCGATTCCAGACCTGCTCGAATTGGACCACCTCACCGTGTCAGGGGACGTGACCTTTGGACGAGGAGTGTCCCTTAAGGGTACCGTCATCATTATAGCAAACCACGGGGAGCGGATCGACATTCCGGCGGGAGCTACACTAGAGAACAAGATCGTTTCCGGAAATCTTCGCATTCTCGATCACTGAAGGACAGCGTATGAATTTAGTCTAGAAAGCATGTTCTTACATATAAATATGTAGCTTTATCGTCAGGCCCTCTGAACTCTTCAAGGTCAATTGACGCATCTTTGTGACAGTTGAGTCAATTAAATGAGATATCGTTTCTAAGAAGAATTTCTAGAGATAAAAGTTAATTGAGGGAGGAGACGCTCTCGTTCTTTTCTCTATGTCCACTCCTGTCTACGCGTGAAGGTCATGTGAAGGATGAGGTAGGGATCTCAGGTAACTGGTCCACGAGAGGTGAAGTCCGGCATGGCCAGGTGTCCAACAGATTGTCAGCGTCTCTTTTGGCCTCACTTTGATTTCTTTCCTGGTGCCGATTAGTCGAAATCCTCACCAGCATCTTACCTCTACCTATCCAAAGGTCAAGTCCGGTTTTTAGCAGGGTTAACAATGGCTGTTGTACAAGGACCATCGAGCCTGAATCCGTATGCTCTGGCGTACGCGGACTACGCCGCTCAGATCCGGGTCCACGTTCGAGCCGCGTTTCTTGTTGCTTCTGAAATCGCTCCTGCCGATGGAACAACTCACACCAACATCCTAATGCAAATGGCCGCGATCTACAACCATGTTCGCAAGCAGGATGACCAATTTCAGTGTAAGTTCAAAAGGTCAATGACCGCAAACTTCCGACCATGTCTTGTCCGCATTAACGTTACCTCAACCTTGGAACGACCTTCGTTTTGCAGGGCCGATTATTGTGTCACAGAGTTTGGAGTTGGACGTCCGAACGGCGTCACTCCAAGTGTTAGACATACTCTACAAGGCCGAGACGGCTTTGATGCGGTTCGAGGGAGAAACTATGCAGCGTCATTGGCCGCAAAATGTCGCTGAGAGTGACAAAATCCTGAACAAGGTCAGCGCTTTTCATGACCCCAAAGGTCACTCTGAAAAGTTCCGTGAAGCTCTTCAGCAGTGGAAGATGTACTTTGCCACCGGAGTCCTTCCTGCTCCGCTCCAACTCCGTAAGTTGAAAATTTTGCATGATTTCAACAATTCCTTGCATGAAGTTGACAATTTTGCATGATTCCAACAATTCGTTGCATGATTCCGTTCATAAAATTCAGGGCTCGATGACCTTTTGCCGGAAGAGTAAATCGTTCAGGGTTGGAGTCCCCACACTCGCATGTGCATGCTCATTTTTGCCTCATTCTCAATGTTGACCTTTGATCTTTGATCCGGCCGACCCTTTCCTCTATGCTAAGGATGCACGGTGCTTAATTAACTTCATCATTAATAAGGACAATTAATCAGGGGTTTAATTTAACTGAATTTGATAATTAGATTTCAATTATCTCATTATTAAAAGTGTCCAACTTGAGTATTTCTCTGGCAGAGCAGAAGAGGGGCGAAGAGCAAAAAAGCGAGAAAACACAGGTGTTTCTTGATTTGTCAACTTTTCAATTACTGTCATCTTTTTTACATGAAAATGGTTCATTTGATTGACTCAAAGAAATTCACCTTCATAATCGCTGGAAGCGTTTCACTGAATCGCTGCATTTAGTGATTCCTTTAGTTTCGTAGTCGGCATTCGTTAGCGCACATTTAACCAAGTCGCATCCTCGCATCGCATTTCGCTTACTTTTGTTGACTGGAATTGGTAATGGACATCGAGGAGTACCCAACGGGTGGTCACGTCACCGGGGTCAAAGGTCAAGGGCCAAGTAAGTCCATGTCACTATTCGTCTGGAAACCTGCCGAAACGGAAGGGGACTACGATGGGACGGGGTCAAGGGTCACTGTCTGGACTGCTACTGCCCTCGTTGTCATGGCCCTCCTCTTCATCATAGTGTCATTCTCGACGCCTGCCTGGCTCGAAACGGACGGGTACCTTGAACGGCCCAAGTTTATTAGAATTGGTGAGGTTTTACAACGATTAATTGAATGTTGGATTAAATTAGTGGGGTATGGCCTAGGTCCATGTCTGTGAGGCATGGGTCACCCTGTCAATCGTGTCACGAACATGCGAATTTTTGCAGGGCTCTGGGAAGGCTGCTTCGATCATTTGCAGGATGATGGACACAAATACGACAATGTCATCACTGGCTGCTGGTACCTTCTCGCCGAAGAGCTCTACCACCTCAACGAACTCATCTTTCAGCGTAAGGAACCCTTAGTAATTTGTTACAAATAAGGGCCCCCTGTCATGACCTTGTCGCCCAGTGTCGGCCCATGGTCACGTCACCAGCCCTTCTCAAAGTGAGCGTCCAACTCCATTTACAGCATAAACTAAATCGAACACACATTATGCTAATTCATAATTTACGGAGTCATTCACTGTCCAGTTTTTTTTAAATCTGAATTATTATCAAAAATTATTAAATTATTTGGAACGCTTTGAGTTTCAAATTAAAAAAAATTGAATCATGAAGCACAACAGCGTCCGGTAGCCTCACCCTTCTCATCGCGACGATTGCAATGAGATCTCATCGCACTGCATTCCAAAGGCCCCTTACCCTCACCTGCTCTTCGGGATCTTATACCTCTTTTTTACATCTGCATTTCGGACTCTAAATTTCATTATAGACACTCTATCTCCATGTACAGCCAAATGCACAACAATCCAAAGTATTCTGGACAGGTACACTCACCTGCTTATATTTACTTAGCTTTCATTTCTGCCTCAATTTATTTACGACTAATTAGCGAGGGAACAGTGTCACGCAGAGGTGGAAAACGCTGTTTGAATTACCAATTGTCGCAAAATGGTTCTTGGAAAGTGACACAAAGGATTAAGCCGGAAGGGACTGTCGTCAAGGGCCCCTTTGTCACTGTCCCTTTGTCACTCGAGTTGGAAGGAAGCAAAGTAAGATTAAGAAGAGGCCCTTCAAAAAGCGTCCCTTCATTTAAAGATATTCAATATAATGCATTCTTACCGTGCAGACTACCCTGTGACCTACCCCCGCCCTCCGCTCCGGACCATGATGGACGACTACCTGGACTCATACCGACCCATTCGGAGGACAATGGCTGGACGTGCGGCCATTGGCATCTTTGTCCTGGCCATGGTCCTTGTCACCGTGGCCTTCGCCACGCCCTACTGGCTCGAAAGTGACCCGCGCATCGTCGGGGCCAAGTTCGAGAAGCTCGGTCTCTGGACACATTGCTTCCGGTCCCTTCCAGACCCTTATGTCCAGACGCTGAGCAGGTTCTACTCCGGGTGTCGATGGATCTTTGACCCCTTCACGACAGGCTACTCTGAAATTAGAGGCTTTCTCGTTCCGCGTAAGGGCTATGGACCACCTCCTGAGGGCCCTTGAGAAATTCTTGGATTCAAGGTGTTTAGGGGCTCCCGACTGACTGTCCTTCGAAAAATTTCTCAATTTAAGTTGTCTAAAGGCTCTATGGCTGAGTGTCCTTCAAAGAATTTTAAATTTAAGGTGGTTTAAGGGCTCCTGTTGAATCGCCCTTCAAATAATTCTAAAATTGAGGTGGTTTAAGGGTTCCTAATCCTCAGCTGTGTGTGCCCTTAAGAATTTCTTTCTAAATTTAAGTTATTTAAGGGCCCCTGGCACATTTTGTTTTAAAAGGATTAAGAAAAACAAAAGGGAGGCTGAAGGCCATAGCTGGATCAGAAATTTGAATTGTTTAATTTTTAGTAATGTGCGTTTTTTAAATACATTTGTTTAAACCCGTGCCTTTGGTTTTCAACATTTGTTTAACATGTTGTTTGTTTGTTTTTGTTTCAGCCTTCTTCGTCGCTGTTCAGTTCTTCTTTACGATTTGCTTCATTACGCTCCTCATGGCTTGCATACTGGTGCCGATGTACTTGCTCTGCTTTGGTCCTGACCACCAGTACTATGTCCTCCTGATAAAGGTCATTGGCATGATTCTCATTTTTTCAGGTAAGGGTCAAAGGCCAAAAAAGTCAGGTCAAAGGTCAAATGCTTAATGTGACCCTTAGGTTTCCTCGGGTCGGTGGCCGTGATCGTCTTTGGGGCAATGGGCGACAGTAGGTCGTGGATGCCTGACTGGCAGAACAACAACCTCTCGTGGTCATTTGCCCTTGGCGTCGTCGGCGTTGTGTGCGAGTATGTCGCCGGAATTCTATTTTTGGTCGAAGGTCGCGTTCAAGGGAGGAAAAGGAAGCTTCGGGAGTCACAGTCGGCCTATACAATGGAGACGAAGGCCTGACAGGAAGAGGACTTAAGGGCCCCCTTTACAGGCCCTTCAATGTCAGTAGCCGACGACCATTCGACACACTTTACGGACCCTTTTGGCCATGACAGAGGAAGAGGGACCATGGAAGTTCATCGACCGATTCGTACAATTTCTTCCTCCTTGGTCACGTCCCTTTAAGATTTTACGATTTTTTTTTAAATTTTTTGAGAGCTTTACTGAAATAACTTTATGTAATTTATAATGCAAATGACAAATCCGTCTGATCTGATGACAACAGAATCCGTCCTACATTTTTGCAACTTTGTAATTCTGCGCATGCGCCAATTTTTGTAACTGTAACGGGAACAGGAAGTGACAAAACGACGACAGAAACAGGGTTGTACTTTCAAAATCATTTAGAATTCAGTTGGAGCTAGACTAGGGATTAGAAACTGAGATGTTAATTAGTTAATTAATGTAAGGCTAATTTTAATTATGTTAATTAAGACAATGTAAGTCTTGTTTTAGGTATTCTTACTTCACACCCCCAAAGGAACTGCCACTGCCGTTTACCGGTGAATTTTTAGTTTTATGACTTTTTCTTGAGTAATTAGTATTCATGTCACTCCAATTCATTCCGTGGAGGCGATGGCCTCAAGTACAATGATACGGGATCAAAATGCATTAATTAGCCTAATTAGCTTTCTTTTTTTTAATCCTATGGAATGTTCATTATATTTTGAAGTAAAAGACAAATGAGGACTCTGTAACTACTACTACCATTTCCGCTTGATTTACGACTGTAGAAATTAAGACTAGTTTCAGCGTTCAGCGTCCCGTTGCTCCTCAATCGCTGATTGCATTGTTTTAGCAGAACTTAGAAAGCGGCCGAGGTGGTTTTGTTGTTGGAGTAGAATTGCTGAGCGGAAATGAGAATGGTGAAGAGGTACATGCAGGCAGCGATCCAGCAGTTGTACGCATTGGCAGTGAACGCCTGGTCGCGGTCGGCAAGGAACTTGTCCAAGTCGTGGTACTCCTCTTCCATGGGCAGATCCTCCACGAGGGCTACGCTCTGGATGTAGAAGAAGAAGCCCATCAGGATCTAGAGTAAATGAGTGAGATTGGTTAATCAACTAATTAGCTAAAATCGCGATTTATGAAAGCATCTAATTTTCTAATTGATTGCCTGGTTGATTGATTGCACTCTTACCAGTTGCACAAATCCCCAAGAACTGAGGAGGAGGCAGCAGAGGGAGAGTTTAGGGCCACAGAGTGGCATCTTCCTGAAGATTGACTATGGAGAATGACCACGATGACCCCGGCAGCACCTTCCCTGCAAGAACACCGATTCTGTCAGAAAAACAGCGATTATGTCAGATTAAGGGAAGCGAATGTATCGGCAATCAGCATAACGAGCAGCGATTATGTCAGAGAAAATAACAACGACATAAAGAACAGCGATTATGCCAGAGGAATTAAGAGCAAGATTTTCATAAGTCATTTATACTTAAACAAGTTAAGTTAATTGTGTTAAAATGTCGGTCTTAATTGTTTACTCACCTTAATCAACTTACTGATAAGTATGTGGGAATTAGACGCACAATCGGAATCTGCCTTCCGTTTGGCACAGATAATTAGTTAATTGAGATTCGTTAACTAAGACAATTAACTAATTGCTCCGTTGATTGGAATTGAGAAAGACAGCAGCTGACGGATGATAAGAGGGATGGGTCGCTAAAGGATTTGCATTTCAACAAAAAGGCTTTTTGACTCACCAGACAAAATTTACCAAACCCACAGATGGGCATTATTTTCCACAGATAATTCACCAACACTTTTAAACGAATTTAATTGACTCCTTCCTATAATGCAAATACAATTCAATTTTAATTATTCATATGATTTTGTTATAGCATAACATGCTGCTTACACAGAAAATTCTCAGGATTTGAAAATTAAATATTAATATTAAAATTTGAAATAAATAGTAATACAAGATAGTTTTTTTTTGGATCGGCGCCCATAACAAAGCGGGTGCTTTAGTCAGACTCGGAGATTTGCCGTTTCGCAAGTGTATTGTCAGTGTATTTAAGCCGTGTTTATCATTCTAAAATTGCAAAACCTGCCTTTGCAAAGTGCGTAAATTGGGATTTGCGTCATTTGGCATTGAACGAATGGCATTTCCCACCTGGTCCAGTTTTCCTTTTGGCCTTCAGGTATTTTTGTGTCCAATTAGCATACTTCCAGCACAGAGGCAGACAAGTCTCTGCCTCCCTTCACTCTCTTTTTCACAATTAAATTAACTCTAATTACCATCTCAATTAACTTAAATTCAATCAATTAACCTTCGGGTATCGAAAGGAACCGAAAGTACGGTCGCACTCCCTTCGTTCACGTCCACTGGGTCGCCGTGAAGTCAATCAGAGATCAATCGGATTTAAAGCCTTATTTAAGGTAAAGCAAACAAGTTAAACTTAAAGTTAGGGTGTTGTAATGTATCGCTTGTAATCGCTGAATTCAAATCGCTGTAATTAAAGTTCTAAAAAACGAGATCGCTGCTTGATCATTTGAGTTTAAGAAAAATTGAGACTTGTACAAGACGCATAACGTTTAATTAATTAAAAAGCATTTGTAAGTTCAGTATGGTGAATTTGAGAGAGGCCGGGTTATGCTAATCCCAAATCTAGATGTTAAAAACGGAAGTGTAATTAGGGTGAGAGAAATACCTTGATTAATTAACAATTAAGTGAGATTATCGCCTGATAAAAAGCTTAAACTAATTGACGATCATAGAGACATAATAATAACATTGTAATAGAGCTCCCAGAGGCTTCACCTCATTGAAACCTCCACATTTTCCCACCCCTTAACACTACCGATGCTTCGTCATCATCAACTGCGAAGGGAATTCTTTCACCTGGAATTGGAGGAGCGTGTGTATTTTGCCTAAAATTGATGTTATTTAAGAGCAAAAATTGCAATAATTGCAATTGTAGGAGCGAGTCCTTGAGTTTACTAAAAAGCGATTCGAACAAAATCCTTTAGTCTCTGAACATAGTCGATCCTAAATACTCCACAGTTCGGCTAATTGACGTCTGATAACTGTATCTTTTCCCTTAAACTTCCAGAGCGTGGTGGTTCTAATAACCGGACATTTGGAGGAGTCGAGTGATAGCTAATCAAAAAAGGTGATCGCTGCTCAACCAGGAAAAATATCCGTCGTAGAACGAATTGTGTAACAACTGATTTAAATTGAGACTTATCTCGCGCATCCTCCCTGATAGGAAATCCTTTCACACCAAAAACTACTGATTACGATTAGTAATTGAGTGCTAAGCTCAAGTGGACTCTGCTCGTTGTGGTTGTGGTCGTTTTTCACTTTTCAACCACACTTTTTGGCGAGGGAGTGGACCGTGAAGGCAGGGTATTGTTCCGGTGGTGGTCACTCACTTAAAGCTTCTAATTCCGTCGTGTCACTCACTTGGACATAAGCTCAATTCAAAGTGACCGTCTGACCACGAGTGACGTGAGCGTTCCGTGACCTTTAGCCCTGGACGTCCATGGGGGATACGCCTCTGACATGGCTCCGCGAAACCCTCGGAAGGTCATAGGCTACTTTGTCAAGAGGCGGAAGAGGGACAGAATAGCGGTAAGTCATCTCAAAGTTCATTTTTGTTCAACTATTTGTAACTTTACGGTAAAACAATATTTTAGTTGAACTAATGGTAACTTTACGGTAAATGATTAATATTTGGTTTGAGCTAATGGGAACTTTACGGTAAACTGAATTATGAATTGCCCCGACCAAATTTGTCTTAGAAATGGGTTTAGTAAACGATTTAGAAAATTGTTAGAAAGCGATTAGTGACCTTTCCACCAAATTATTTTGGTTCTTTAGCCTCCACGTGCTAATCGCCTCTATTTTTGTATGATGAAAAATCGTTAATATTTTGAGGGGTATAATTAATTCTTGGAGTTAATTAAGTTAACGTGCAAACGTTGAACTGCAAACTATTTTTAGCACTGTCAATAATTGTTCAATATTGTACACGCCCAGCCTTCTTATATTAAGCAAGTGGAACAAGTCGACTTTTTGAGTTTTTCAATTAGCAAAGGGCCAACTACGTAAGAGCAGGAGAAAATGGGCTGGTCACATAATTTTCGCAAAAGTTTTTGCACGAGTTTGGAATATCGTAATTGGCGAAAGAGTCCTTTCTTCGAAAACGAGAATCCATTAGGTAAAAGTAGAGGGGTAGTGACTGACGCGCACGGTTCTCGCTCCGGCGTCGCTTGTGGCTTATCAAGGTCTTTTCTCCGAAAACACTGTTTTTCCATTTTTTTTTCAATAATAACCACATAAGCAACAAATTAGAAGACAGGGAAATTAGTATGTTTTTATTTGAAAGTTATTGAAATTTTGAAAATTTTCGTAATTTTTGGTAAGCCGATTTAATGACCACTATAAAGTTAAATTATTTAAATGACCTTTCCCTTTTTGAGCTATTTACGTAAATTCATAAATTCGTAAATTTAGCGATTCACTGAATTTTGAATGAGGGGTGCTTTTTCTGTCTGAAATTAAATTTCGAGTGGGTTCTTTCTTTGCAAGTAATCGATTATTGTCAGGGAAGTGAGTTGCAATTTGTTGGAGTTGTTTTGGCGCTGCGAGACAAGATCAGCGTTTTCAGCGTTTTGGCAAGAAAGCAATTATTATCGCTGCAATTTTTCTGATGAATCGGCCTTTCTGTTTTTCTTGTCTTTTTTTGTAAACAAAGTGAGTTCTTCAATGTCAAGTGCCCAGTACCCTCCCAACGGCACGGCGTACTTTTCCAAATTGTTGAGCAATTCGTGCCTCAAGAAAAATTGAAGTGTCAGTAGTCGCTCAGGGAGCGAACGGTGACGGTGAGCAAAGGGTAGCTAGAGGCCATGATCGTACTCCAGGCACATTCACGGCGTCCCTCCACGGTGTCCTCTCAAGGTCAATGTTCCGTTTCCTCTACAACGACGACCACGGTCACGACCATCAGCACCATCACATTCAGTGACGAGCTCCCCCTCCCGAGCCTCAGCGATGTCCAGCTGGCCAGCGTCCTCCCAATTTGTCCTCCGGAAACACCGTCCAACCTTTGCTGTCTCCTCAACCAATCAATGGTAAGGTGGGCAACAGTGGGCACGCATGCACGACCACCGTGGGTACGCTTCCACGATCACCGTGGGCGGTGGGTGCGTGGGTACAGCATGCACGAGCTGGTCCACAAAACTTGACCATTTGACACATGACCCCCATTTTCCCACCTCAAAATGTCAAATTCAGTTTTTCTTTGATTTGAAATTATGCATTGCTCAAAATGCTGCCAGTTGTGACATTGATTACAAAACCAAAAAAAAAAAAAAAAATTCGAGAATTTTTTTTTTTTGAAAATTTCATTCTGCGTGCACAAACTTGACCTTTGACTACCTCATTTCACACCTCTCAAAATGTCAGTTTTAATTCATTTTTTTTATTCAATTCGAAAATTGAGTGCCTTGAGTTTAATTATGGGGCTCAAAAGCTGTCACATTGTTCTTTTTTTTTCTTATTAAAAAAACGTTCAGTTTTGAACTGAGAAATTTAGCGAGAGTAAATGAGGGTGCTTTGAACTAATGGCGTGTTAGAGGTACATGAATAAGAGAGGAGAATTGACAGGTTAATTAGAATGGATCAAGGAGGAATTGATATTGGGAAATTAATTTGAGCTCACTACAAAGGTAGCATTTGCTTAAGGATGAAGGGAGGTGAAGGTGGTGAAAGTGAGAGAAAGTCATTAGTTCTTCCAGAATTCTCAATTCCTCTGGATTCAGAGTCGGAGAGTGAAAGTGTCAAAGAATGTAGAGCAGGAGGCGGAAGCTACCTTATCCTCCTCAATGGCACCGTTTCTCAAGGAGTCGTTTTCATGGTGAGTTTTTCCATTAGAATGTGGAAAAGCGGACATTTGAGAGGTTGATTTGATTAATCAAGGAGCGAAAAAGCTAACTTTATGATTTTGTTTGACGTCCGTCCGTCTGTCCGTTCGCTTTCCCTCGAAAACGAGCAGATCTAAGCTGGAACAACCGATTTCAAATTGTTTTCTGGAACAGTCCCAATGTGCACCTTGATTGGGTCTGTCATATTCGGGTCGACTGACACCCTTTAAGTGACCCTTTAAGGGTTTCGAGAATTACCCAAAAGAGTAAAAGAAAGTTATATTTATCTACTTTTGCATAAAAAGGAGTTAGAAAGCCTTCTGAGGGTTTAAGAAGGGTACTAAACGGCCAGGAAATGTTGTTGTTTTTAAGAAAAGGGTTAGGGTCACAGACCCCCATGTGACTTCTAAGGGTATTGAAAGGGTGACTCGAGGGTCAGAATTTTTTTTTCATGAAACAAAGTCTATCGAAGGGTCCCCAGACCTGAGTCGTAAGGGTCTGTGGAATTGGAAAAGGGTACTTACTAAAAGACATTCCGCTACTTTCTAGAATCCGTTTTAGATTTAGTTTTATTATTTGGGACTGTTTTTTTTCTCGATTTTCACAACATGAAAATTTTCTATGAGAAAATTCACTTCGTGAGATTATTTTGCTAAAGCTTTTTGCTTTGGCCCCGCGAGCAATTTCTTTTGTCTGAGAAGCTCAGTCAATTGTGAAAGATTTATAGAGATGCGGAAATCGATGAGAGTGGGATTTTGAGGATGTTCTTTGTAAGGGAGAAAGTTATGAGAAGGCTTAGCTCACCTGAGATGAAAGTGAGATGATCAAGGAAATGCAGAGAGGATTTGAATTGCCTAGTTACGAACAACAAAAAAAGTTTTCTAATCTAAAAGCTAGGAGGAGAAAGTAGATGAAAAAGGAAAAAAACTAGCATTTTTTTTCTATTTCCCTCCTTCCGTATCCTCTTTTCACTCATTTCTTTTTCTTAACATTTTTTCATACGATTTTCCTGTTTCTCTTTTCTTTTTTTCTTTTTTACGAAGTTTTCGCTAAGGAATTTTTCGATTTCTCTGTCCTCAATTTTTTGAGCCACTTTTCTCCTATTTTTTTTCTTGGAAAGACGTTATTGCTCCATATGGAGGAGTCACGAACATAGTTAATTTAGAGCACTCAAGGAGTCAAGTGGGGAAGTTGAATTGGTAATTTTGATTGGATTTCACAAAGTATAACTTTTATAAATAGGTTTTTTTTGTCGCAACTGAGGTTATTAACTTTGAGGCGTGCGACTTGGGTTAGAGTCGTGCGCGCTTTTTTGTTATTGCGAATGTCAAGTCGTTCTTTCGAATTCTCCGATTCTTAATTATAATAAAAACGGAGGGCTTTTAAGTGTGAGTGCGTAATAAGGGACAGGGAGACGGTTGAGGGAAAATGACAAAAAAAAATTAAGAAAAATGATGTGTTATTCCTTTGTTTTACCGTAATACACCATGCTCGTGAGTAATACATGGTTTGTAAACACTTTTCCATAAAAGCGAAGAAATTTCGCTTAAGTTGAAATTTTTTTGCCGAAAAGAGCCTTACGGCGACTTAGTTGTCAATTATTTGGAAGATTGATAGATAGGAGGAAGGATGTGGTTCTTTTGTTGTTTCATTTTGAGTGAAGGAGAGTTAATGGGTTGGATTTAGGTTTAGGTTAGGTTTTGTGTGTGTGCTTTGCTTTTACGGTGGGATTGTTGTTAAGTTTGTTGGAGGATTTGGAGGTGTAAATAATTGAGTGTTGGCTTTCCCTATGCTTTCTCTTTGCTTTCTCCCTTTATAACAGAAGAGAAAGTGGGAAAGAGCC
Organism: Bilobella aurantiaca; assembly: GCA_021029175.1. Taxonomy (NCBI): domain Eukaryota; kingdom Metazoa; phylum Arthropoda; class Collembola; order Poduromorpha; family Neanuridae; genus Bilobella; species Bilobella aurantiaca. The sequence goes on from VYYI01000875.1 coordinate 24,538, forward strand.
TTTTTTTTCTCAGCACGGTCTCAAGGAGCTTAGAAAGACATTCTCAGTCGGGTCGATCGCTCCCAACCACAACCACCACAATTTTCTTCACTAACTGCATTCCACTACGCTTTTTCTCCCTTTT
>VYYI01000876.1:0-24638 GCA_021029175.1 Bilobella aurantiaca
GGGAATGAAGATAATTCCAAGCTCAATATCCGGCATTTTCATGCAGACATAAGCTAGAATTCCCATTACAGCACCGGACTGGAATTAATAGCAAAAGGTTAGTAAATCAGCGATTAAGCGCTGAACGCTGACTACTCACAGCTCCAAGTGACGGAACATTGCTCCCCATGAAGAGCTTGCAGATGTGGGATCCAAAGGAGGAAATGACGCCTGCGCTGAGGTATGTTCCGACAAATTGTTCAGGTCCAAGGAGTGACGTGGCAGCTGAAAAAAAAAAGTTGACGTGCGTTAATTACAGTCGACATTTTTAGTTTATACGCATGCACTAACGTACCTGGCAGGAAAGAGTGGAGCACAAACATGTTTGCCCCCAAGTGGAAGAGAGAGTAGTGACTGAAGGTGGAAAGAAGCATTGGCCAGCATGTCGCTCCTGAATTAAAAAATTCTACTAAAGCGATTTTGATTTTCAGCGATTTGTAGAGGAAGAGCTTACGTGAGATGGGCGTGGCAGTGAAGTAGGTAACCATTCGCGGAGCCAATCCGGGCATGTGCCAGGCGGCGAAGACGAGGCAATTGAGGGCACAAATCGGCCAAAAGATTTTGTCTGCAGGAGATGCCTTTTCCCACCATAAACGAATTGCATTACGAAATTCAAATCGCTTCTACGATATTATAGGGCAACAGAAAACGAGGAATTCGGAAAAGTTAAAGGTCAAAAGGTTAAAAGAGAAAAAAAAACGAATAAATTTCCCATTCTACTCTTTCACGTGATTTAAAAAATAATTTAACGTTACATCTTGCTCTTGCGTTGTCGTTCGACTTCCACTTCCAATGATGTTGCTGAAACTGAAGACACCGTTGCGCTGCAATTTGTTTCGCTGATTTTCATACTGCCAAATGGTACAACCCACGAAACTTCCGGTTGTAACCTGGAGGAGAAAGCATCAATTGTGAATTAATTTCAACTAGTTGCGAATTGAAATTGAAATAATTGTGTATTGCAATTGAATGGTGTGTTACAAGGGCTGTAAAGATGGCGGGCTTGATAAAGACGTCGGCGATTCCTGACATTTTAGCACCGGGGTCCTGGAGGGAGGTGAGAATGGAGTCGGACGCTCTGGATTTCTCTCCAGTTTTTCCAGAGGCACTTCGGAGCGTTCTGATTGGTTGCTGCGTTTTGAGTTTGAGCCAATGAGAGGCCTGGAGCCTGTGAGACTGCTGCTGGGCAAGGAATTCCTTCCAGATCAATTGCCCTCCGCCCCGCCATCCTCCTCCAAGGAATCCATCTTCGGAATTTGACAAGAACTTGGAGAGTAGTCTGTGAATTTAAAAAATAAAATCTTTTTTCTCGTCGGACTTCTTTTTCAAACTAAAAATCAGCGATTTGCAGCCGCTTGCAGTGCCTAGGCGAAATTGACATGGATGAAAAAATATTTTGAAAAATATTCATTCTTTTAAAATTGTATGAAAATTGGAAAACTGGGACACTGGGAGCACTCACTTCGTATCTTACAAATGTTCGTAAAATAGTGTAATATCTGCCATTTCAAACTTTGAAAAATAGCAATATCAATGCAAAAAGGATTAATTATTAGGGCAAAAGAAACCATATTCACAAGTTGCAATTTGCAATACAGTGCAAAAATGTAGGAGGTCCAGGTTTGACAAACTTATTTTACTGTTTTCTTCAACTTGGCTTAGTGGTCTAGTGGTATGATTCTCGCTTTGGGTTCTTTCAAACTTGCGAGAGGCCCCGTGTTCGATCCACGGCTAAGCCCGTTCTTTTTGCCTTTTTTTTGCACTTTTTCTTTGCACTAATATACGTGCAAAAGCGCTCTCTCCAATTGGTTATATTTTTCGTGGTTTTAAACTTCCATATTTTGTAAAATACGAAAAATGAAAATAGTTTTGTTTTTGTTTTTAATAATTAGAGATTTTTGAAAATTATTATTATTTTTTTTTTTTTTACAAAATATGAAAGTTTAGAACTACGAAAAAAATATAAACAATAGAAGAGAGGGCTTTTGCACGTATTTTAGTACAAAAAAAAAGTTCAAAAAAGGCAAAAAGAATGGGCTTAGCCGTGGATCGAACACGGGGCCTCTCGCAAGTTTGAAAGAACCCAAAGCGAGAATCATACCACTAGACCACTAAGCCAAGTTGAAAGAAACAGTGAAATTAGTTTATCAAAGCTGGACCTCCTTTTTGCACTGTAACAGTGTTTCCCAAGGAAAACGATACACCGTAATAATAGAAACTTTGTTTAGGTAAAAATCATGGAGGGAAATTAGTAAGAAAAATATGGAATCGAAAGCAAAAAACCCCATAACTTGAAAAAAAATCTCAAAGCAAACTAAAAAACCCTCCATTGTTTACAATTTTTCAAAAATCTCCATTAACAACTCTTTTGGGGTGTATCGTTTTACTTGGGAAGCACTGTATATATTTTTGACCAGACTGGCCTTCCTTGAGTGAAACATTATTAATAGGTATAGTGTTTCCCAAATAAAANTGGGAAGCACTGTATATCAACTTGTGAATATTTACATAGTAGTTTCTTTCGCATGAATAATTAATTAGTAATCCTTTTAGCATTGATTTAATTATTGCTATTTTGTCTGGTTTGAGAGTAGGTCTAGATAATTGGCCTCAGTTTTAAAATAGGTTTGTTTAGAAATAACTTAAACTACTTTTACCAGTTCTACTTTTAATTTTGAACGCTTTTTGGCTTTTTTTTTTATCCCAATCAACGCTACTTACCTCTTACTGTTCTCCGACTGTTGACAAATGAATCGGAAGGGATTTCGCAGAGGCATCTGAGCAGTTTACAGGAACTTGATTTTGATCCTCTGATTTACGGTATTAATTGAACTATGTTAATAAAAAATTGAGAAGACGTCAACTTCGTTTCACGTCAATTACTATAAATTAACTGTACCATTTAATTGTAATTAACTAATTCAATATTTTTTTTGCTAATTCTCAGTCGCCAAAATATTAGCACGATTTTTTCCCGCTTTTAATTCTGAAAGACGTTTTCAATTATGAGAGAAACAGCTGATACGGGAAGGCGGGTGATCATAGGAGTTTGAATTGACAAATTGCAAAGCAGTTTTCTTCAGGAGAAAAGTTGTCAAAAAGGTAAAGAAATCAGCGAAAAGTTAATTGATCATTAACTTAATTGTCTTAATTAACTAGGTTTTGAAGAGGATTCGGTTATCGTTGCCTGCCTGGGAGTACAATAGTAGGGACTATTGGAGCCAGAGATTTATTCGATTATTAGCAATGAACGGTTCCATTTTACCGTAAGTCCTAACCTAAGAAGTTTTGAATTTGAAGTATCACATACATTTCCAACAAATTAAGATGAAGCGTTTTTGTTTGAATTCAGAATGATTTGGCGAAGAGGAGTAACTTCCTTGGGGCATCGCTGCAACCAATTCCATGGTCAAGGCTCGCAGTTAAGATGGTAAGAGAACCTTCGGCTAATTGAAAGGAAGTTAATTAAAATAATGTCCATTTGCTAGTCTTTCGATGACAAGCGCCAGTCAAACTACGGTGACAAAGTCGGAAGATTTCTTTGAGAAGAACAAGCGCCTGCAGCGACCCTTGTCACCACACTTGACCATCTACCAACCCCAGATAACGACAATGCTGTCGATTACTCATCGAGGAACGGGAATGGCTCTTGCCGGCATGAGCTCTTTAGTTGCAATGGGTGAGTGGCAAATGGCAATAGACAAAAAAAAGTATTATAATGACCTAAAGCCCTTTACAGGATCTCTGTTGAGCTCAAGATCCTTCCCAGAGATGCTGGCAGCAGTTGAAGCGGCTCAGTATGGGTCGGCGGCGATTTTTGTGGCCAAGTACATTTTGGCCTTCCCGCTCATCTTCCATACTCTGAATGGAGTTCGCCACTTGGCCTGGGACTTGGGAAAGGGATTCGAAATGAAACAAGTCTATGTATCCGGTTACTCAGTATTGGCAGCATCAGTGTTGCTCTCCATCGCCGCTGCAACCTTATAAACAAAACCGATCGAATCTGATAACCCGTCACTGTAATTACTAGCTTCTATGTAAAGTGTAGATTGTAGAATAAATTCGACGTAGACGCTGAGATGAAGCGACGTCTAATATCCTGACTAAAAGGTCAACCAAGCGTTATTGCAGAAAGCTACAACAATTTTCTTCCTGTCTAATCCTTTAAAATAAATCAATCGTTAATCATTAATTTTAATTTTCGTTAAATCATTTATTTGTTAACTCATCAGTTGTCAATTTGGAAAAGAGGAAAAGATGCAAATTATAATAGAAAATATTACAATTGCAAAGTAATCTGAGAGTATGAGCGGAGCGCGAAAGTTGAATCGAAAATTGTATTCATTTACTGTTTACTAATATTTTATATTTTGATTTTCGACAATTACTAAAGGTCAATTAGTCGCTGCTAAATACGTTTGAACAGGTCAAAGGTCATCGGGGCAGAGCCAGGTACTTAAGTCCTTGATTAATTGTTACAGATAACTAATTGAATATGCTTAATTTCTTTAAGATACAAGAGGAGTTAATTATCTCTAACCCTAATCCCTGCCCTGATGACCCTGAATATTTTAATCTGTTGTGAATCCCAAGTTGTGTTTATGTTTTTGTATTTTACAGACCTCACTGATTCACAAACTCGACAAAGGTCAGAAGTCACGGACGCAGGCCAAGTATAAAAATTTAGATCAGTTAACCAGAATTCAGTGAACAAGATGCCGAAGGCAGAGAAAGGGTCGATCAAGTACCTGGCCAACAAGATGAAGGCCAAGGGCCTTCAGAAGCTCCGCTGGTACTGTCAGATGTGTCAGAAACAGTGTCGAGATGAGAATGGGTTCAAGTGTCACACGACGTCCGAGTCTCATCAGCGACAACTACTGCTCTTTGCCGAAAATCCGTATCGATATCTGGACGAGTTCTCAAAGTGCGTTTGGATAATATTCATTCTTACTTACATCATGGTTCAAGGTACCTAACTTCTCCTAATTTCTAGAGAATTTGCCGACGGATACATTGAACTGCTGCGTCGTCGATTTGGAACGAAACGTGTTAGCGCCAATCAGGTAAATTGACGTCCTTATCCTATAAAATCTCCACTCCTATGCCAATACATGACATACGCTAATTATCTACGCTGATTCTTTCAGATTTATCAGGAGTACATTTCGGACAAAAACCATTTGCACATGAATGCGACCAAGTGGTTGAGCCTCACTGGATTTGTGAAGTGGCTTGGTCGTGAGGGGCATTGTATTGTTGACGAAACGGAAAAGGGCTGGTTTGTTACTTGGATTGACAAGTGAGAATAATAAATGCGTAAATAAGTTTTTTTTTATTAACATGTTGAAACGAAAGTACTCTCACCATTTTTCAGAGACCCGGAAACGATAGCTAGACAGCAGGCTGTTGCCAAAAAGCAGAAAATGGACAAAGACGACGAAGAGCGCTTGCAGGAGTTCTTGGAAAAGCAGGTTTGTCATCTAAATATTATTGTAACGAATAGACAAGAACACGTTTTCCTATTGAAGGTCGAACGGGCAAAACGAGACTCGGAAGGAGATGTCAATTTTACTGAATTGAAACGTGAAACGGAAGATGAAAAAATCGTGGTAAATCTCAGCCTGGCCTCGTCGTCTGAATCCAAGAAGGGAAAGCCGTCCACTTCCAGCGCTGCCGACGTTTTTAAAAACGTAAAAGACTCGAGTAGCAAATGGGAAACGAGTAGTTACCGAAGTACAAGTACCAATGCCTCGTCTGCATCCAAAAAGCCTAAAACAGCCCTCCAGCAAATCCGAGAGGAGGAAGAGCGACGGAAAGCCAAGAAATTGAATCGAGACCATTGGCTCTATGAGGTGTGTTTTGTTTACAAAAATTAATCAAACTAATCTTAATTTTTTAAACTTTAGGAAAAGTAAATTATTTCCCAAAATTTGCAGGGAATCATTGTGAAAGTGATGACGAAGCGTCTCGGTGATAAGTTCTACAAGGAAAAGGGCCTCATTGTCCAAGTCATTGACAAGTATGTGGCCGTAGTAAAAATGGTGACAACGGGAACCAAAGTGAAACTTGATCAAGAGCATCTCGAAACTGTGATTCCTTCTGCGGGTAAACATTCATTACTTAAGATTTTACATCTTCTCAACATTTCTTACTATTTCTTTCAACAGCTCTAAAAATCTTCCTTTCGAAATATAGGAAATCCCGTACGAGTCGTCAACGGTGAGCATTGTGGACAGGAAGGAATTTTGTACGCAATCAACGTTGACAAATTCTCAGCAACTATCAAACTTGCAGTAAGTTTCATAATGTATGCTTGTTCATCTGCTTCAGTAGAAATCTTTTCTGCGTTTTAGTCTAACGTTTTCAGCTAACAAATCAGCCTATAATCTAATATTTTGTAACTAAAATCAGCGTTATTTCCTGCCTTTACAGGGAAAGACCGTGGAACTTCCGTATGAATACTTTAGCAAAATTCCAGCAGAGTCCTCGTGATGGAGATCCATGTATTTACAATTTTGATGAATTAGCCAAGTTAAGTGTTAACGTTCGTTATAATAGACTAAGCGCTTTGTAAATTACAAATTGTAATTAATGTTAATCGTTTGTTTAATTAAAAACCAGTTTACTTCTAAAATTGGCATTAGTCAATAAATGCTCTTACTAATTGTCATTGCAAAACTCTCCATATGTTTATTTTTGTCACGTCATATGTTTTTATAACAAAACAAGTTGATTGGTAAAAACAAATTTTATTCTGTGTTAGCGATTAACGATTATTAAGGTGACCTAGTAGCTAGGTCAAAGGTCAACTTCAGTAGATTTCTTCAAGGCATGGAATCGACCCGTAGAGATATACGTACACCTCGCAGTCGCAGCGATGACATTAAAATGAAGTCCCCTTCCTACTACGATCCCGTCTCAAGCGCTAGCAGCGATGACGAGGGTTCCAGCTTCAGCTTCTTCAGCGAAGAAGATAGTGTGGCCGAGGAGAGTGGTCGAAGTACTAGGAACACGGGGTTCAAGGTAATTGATTAACAGTAAAGTTACCGTGTGATAAAGTGAGCGAACCTAAGCGAAGCCGGTAATCGATGAAATCGCATTAGCGTTTAACGACGTGAAACCTTCCAGAAACATGTACCTATGATATACGAAGCTAATTAAGTCATAAAATTTCGAAGGTATCATTCTCCAATCTTCCGGGGTCAATGACCGAGGATGACTTCCTGACCTACTTTGGCGACCTTCCTCCGCACAATTACTTCTTCTACAAGCCACCCGTCCGCTGTGGAAACATGCCGCCCTTCTGTGCAGCGATTGTCAATTTCCTACACAAGGAGGACGTGGCCGACTGGATTCAACGATTGAGTGGAATTGTCCTCGTGGATCCCCGTGAGGAGGAGTTTGTGGTCGAGGTTGACATCATGTACAATCAGGACCTTCCAAAGCGGCCAATCGTAGAGAAGGATCCGCTCGAAGGAACCATTGAGGAGACGGAAGAGTTCCAGACCTTCCAGGACCACTATGAGGACACTGACGGCGTCTTCTCGGAGCCTCCAATTCCAGTGGACATTCTCCAGGAGACGATGCTTCGAGAGATTGACGAAAAGAAGGCCAAAAACAGTAAGGGAGACAACTCCTGGAACATTGACTAATTGATTTTTACTAATTACTCAATATCCCCAGATGAGCTTCAAGATACTCCGCTTGTAAAGTTCCTTAATAAGAAAGGTGCTACAGAGAGGGAAAAGTCTCGTGTTCGCGAGGAAACGGCCGCTGCTGCCCTGCGAAAAGCAAAGGAGAAGCGCCGTGAACGTGAGGTGAGTGTTGCTGTAGATTGACTCGCATAAGTTGATTAAAATCATCATGAATTAATTGAATCAAACGGTTAATTTGTGAAATTCAAACTCAATCACTTTTTGTATTGTTCTCAGGAACGTGACAAGGAGAGTAAGGAACGGCGCCGTGAGCGACAGGCAAAGGAGAAGTTGCGGAAGGAAGCAGCTCGAAGAGCACGGCGAGCTGCCAAGCAGGAAGCGAAGAAGCAGTCGCTTGCTTCCGAGAAAACCGAGAGCGTGGCTGCAGACAAATGCGACGCTTCAACCGAGCCTGCAGTTGACACAAAACTAGCCGACGACGGTCCCCCCGTGTCACGTACTCCTTTATGGGTGAGCCGTCCAGCTTCGCAAGAAGCATCTGACAAAAGCAAAAAGGAGGATCCACCCGCCTCTTCTTCCGGTGGAGGGAACTCGAGCCGCTTCAAAGACAAAGAGCAGCGCCGCGGTGGTGGTGGTGATGGGCGGTACGGCGGCCGTTCTTACCGAAATTCAAATAAGGGCCCGCAATGGGACCGCGGTGAGGGAAATTGGAGGCCACCAAAGGCAAAAGTAGACAAGGCGCCATCCGATTCTGCCAAAGGGGATTCAAACTCAAAAACCGTGGATCCCACCGTGTCCAAATCGGAAACCAAGACTGACTTACTCGCCGTTGCATCTACGTCGACAGCTGCCACTTCAGCCACAGAGGAGAAAAGGGAGCCCAAAAAGAAAATTATCAAGAAAATCGTTCGAGTAAGGAAGGTCAAGGGCACTGGAGACGTGGTAGCTGTTACCGAAAGTGAGTCAACCGCCGTGTCTTCGACGGCCAAAAAATCTGACACCGCTGCTGAGAAACCAAACGCTGTGGCCAGTAATCCGAACTCCAGTTCCGCAACAGCGTCAAGCAGCGATGGCGCAAAGTCAACGCAAAACCGTGATAAAGCACGGCGAGGTCGTCCTGACCGTGAAGTCTACCGACCTGGAGCCTGGAGACGAAATTCAGCTGCGGGGCAAGGAACGACGGCCCAAAAACAAAATTCAGAAAATACCAAACCGTCAACAACAGAGTCATAAAACTCTCAAACGCAAGAAAAAAAAATCAAGGTACAGAAAAACAAAATCTAAAATAGATTTTCAGAGAGATTTGTCGTATTTCAATTTTTTGTTTTTATTATTTGTTTTCATTTGTAAACAATTTTCGAATCCTCTTGCGTTTACAATCCGTCGTTATCATTTTCGACTTCAAACTGCTCATTGCCTGTGTCATCATTCCTTTCAGGTTCCAGATCATTCAGCTCGTCAATTGTGTCACCTTGAGCCGTCAAGGGGTTGTCCACAGTCATTTCTGGATCAGCGTCAGCGTCGCCCTCACTCAAGCACCTCAATTGATTGACGGGAAACAAGTAGTCGAGATCAATTGAGTACTGGCCAAGTTTCTCCTTCAAGTAGTCGACGGTCTGTCGCTCCAGCCTTGGCCTCCGACTCAGCACAAATGTGGACAAAAACTTCTTGTTGGGCTCTGGATCCGAACAGTGAAGGAGGAGGAGCCAAGACGAGTAATCAGTGTCAATTACATCAGTGTTGTAAATCCCGCGATCTAAAATAAAAATGAATGTTCGAAAATCCGTTCAAACAAACGGTTTTAGCAGTGGCAGCTTACACGGGTCTTCGACATGTCGCCAATGCTCCGGTCGCATTGGATCTGGAATCTGCCAGGTCATGTTACCCGTCTGAACTTCGTCTTCCGGGTCATTTGCATATCGGTAGGTCATCTTCATGCGCATGTCCATGTTACCGCGTGAAAGGCCAAATTCAACGCGCATGCAATCGTAGGTAAGAGCTTCTTCGGAGCTGGAGTAGTAAAAGGCAACGAACCACTCTCCAAGCATCTAAAATTAAGCAAAATTCATCACTGTTCAAAATTGTCGCTGATTTGTTTTTGACGCAAAATAGTGTCATAATTATACTTTGACGCAAGTATTACCGCAAAAATGTTGAACTCTCGCATAGGCTTTACTTCTGGACAAAAGCTGGGGTTCGGTGTGATCTCGTGACTCGAGTATTGGTCCTCCGACGTCACGTGAGAAATAATGACGAAAAATGTAACGACCAGCGTCGTCAATTGCAAGCGCATCATTTTCGGTTCACTACGTATTTGAAACTGAAGAAAATTTTCCTAAGATTCTCCCAAAGCTCTATTTTTATCAACATCCGGTTACAGCTTCCTGTCCTTTTTGTGTATAAATCTTGCGCTGGTTATCAAAATCCTTTTATCTTGCCTTTTGCAAAAGCTCAAAAAAGTACTTTTTATTGTCACGGGTCGGATCACGGGATGGATTAGTGTAAAAAGCAAAACAGAAAACGGTTGTTAATTAATGTACGGTAACTGAATCGGTAATACTAAGGTCAATCAGAGTCGTCATCGTCCCTTCTTCCGCCCAGCTTTGAGAACAGAGCGTCCTTGACCTTTGGCCTTGGGTCCTTTTCAATACTGGTTTGAACAGCACCTACCCTTCCAAGTAGAAACTCAAATTCTAAAAAAAAAAAAAGTACCACATGAAATTATGTACAGTTAAAATAATTATTAGAAATTGATTGATTACCGTCGATAGTAAGATTTGTGCCACGTAGGGAATCTCCACCAACAAATTGCTTCTTCATTTCACCTTCAAAATAGATGAAGATCGTGGGTACATTCTTATCTGGGTAGTTTTCTATGCACACCGTGGAAATGCTTTTAATGAACTTGGTTGTAGGGAACTTCTTGGCTAGTTGACTCATGAAGTGGTTCAGCAGCGTGCACATGGGTATTCTAGCGTGACAAATAAGTAACGGTAATTAACAATTATGAATATGATTTTAGGCAGAGATAGATGAGGAAACCAATGTACCCTTGCTTGTAGAGATGCAGGACAACCCAGACCCCTTCCCCAGCCTTGTTCACCTCTTGGACGTAGTTTTGAGCAGTGATTTCGAGTACCTCTCCAAACTGAGACTTGGCCAGTTGTGCCCTGATTTCCTGGAGACGCTGATTTCGATACTGCAGCATCACCGCCTCGTCCTCCTCATCTTCTAATTCGTCCAGTTCATCCAGCGTCAGTTTGTCCAGTTTAACTCCTGGAAATAGTGGAAGGGGCATGAACAATACTAATTAGTTAGTAATAACATAATTAGTAAGGCCTAAAATACAGAACTGCAAATTGTAATTGCATTATTGCAAACCTCCTGTTTTTGCTTCCACCGTCGCATCAATCATATTCAGAATTTCATCTTCAGTAATTTCCTTTTCCGGTTTTCCCTTTTGCGGTATGATGCCGTGCTGTCTGAGGGCATCGTTCCATTCAGTGTCATCATTTGGATTTTGCTAAATATCGAAACGACTAATCACTTACTAATCAATTAACAATCAGTGAACATTTTAAGACAAATTAGTTGGTGATTTATAATCACAATCACAAATTAAATTTAAATAAAGGTAAACTTACAGCCATTATCAGATGTGAAGCAGTGGCACAGTGGCAGTGCCTCCTCGCCTGAACTAATTAGAAGTAGATGAAAGTGATAATTAATTGAGGTTGAAATGACCCCTAATGACCTTTGACCTTAGGTGTAAAATTGCAAATGGTTTGATGAATCACAGATTAATGTGGATGTGATTAAGCTCAGTTTCCATAGCCGGAGATGAGCACATGGAATTCCCTGCGGAACAGAGTTGGGAAGCAATGGGTGTGAGACAAGTGAAGCTAACGCCTTGACCTTTGACATGACCTCAATAAGCTACAATTTAATATCATTTTCCCTTTCTTGTGTTTTACCTAAATTTTCCTGTTCTAAAAGATGGTGAACGCAAATTTGAAACAGTACGAATCGTAAAAAAAAGGCCTTTTGAGAATTTCAGAAAATTTAGAAATTACCTGTTGTTAAATCTGCTTCTTAAGCTTTATTAACTAGAATCTTGTTCTAATTGTACATATTGCATATAATTTTTTTTTAATTTATTAACAAAATTTAGAACGTTTCTGTAGGTTGAAAATTATAATAATCTAATCAAGTCACCAATTATAATTTAGAAGTTCTTTTGTAGTCGAAACTATTTTGAAAAGAATATTTTTTTAAATTGTAATTTTTGAAATGTACATTGATTTTCTGTGCTTGTGTCGTGATTGAAAGGGCGCTTGAAAGGGATGAGGGTAGCTAAAGCCGTGTTCTGAATGATCTCAATGGACAAAGTTTTTTTTGAAAAGTTGTTTTTGTTGAAGACAGTCTGGAAGGAGTGGAAGAATGGGGCTGGAAGGAGAGAGCGCTGAATTGATGTTGATGCTTCACTTTTATCAACTTTCTCCCTTTGCTTTCTCCAGACCCTTCTCAAAGGGCCCCCAGTCACTCCATGCATCTCCAATTGTAAGGCCTTCAGAAGTGAATTGAAGGCTTCATCCCAGCCCTTCAATAGGCCACTGATATTGAAAAGAGTCCAAAATACGTCACATTCAAAAGGACCGCAGTCATCCACACAGCCTCACGCTCACACTTTTTTATAAATAACTTTCTTCTAAATTCCATTTTCAAACTTCACAGCCTCCACTACAATCGGCCACACGCCCACGCAATTTCCAAATTTTCGAAGAAAGAGCCTTGGAAATCTAAAATTTTTTTTAGAAAAACAATTTAAAGTTTTGAACAGCGAAACTTTGAGCGCCAGGTTATTGCCATCCTGTCTGGGACGGGCTTGTTTGGCAATTCTCACAGTATTTGTAAACATTCATTCGTATCAAGCTTTCCAGAAGCTCTTTGTACTACTTCTATTCTTAAAACTATTTTAAAATTTAGAAAATTGACTAAAAATGGTCTGACCGTGGATGAACTTGTTTGGCTATTTCCTTCAACATACCCTTCAGTTCTTTTGAAACTCTATGTATATGTTATGAAACATGTATTGTCGAAACTTACCTTTTAATGTGTTCTCGAACGTTTATTCAAACCTTTGAACATGTACAGCTTGCAGCATTTGGGTAAAGGTTGAACGTGGGATGCAGAATTTTCGAAAACCGTAAAAGGTTTCGGTTTTGTTTTTTAAAATTTTTATATTTTTTAGAAATTTCAGTTTTGAAAATGTTATTGTCGCAGAGGGAGGCGGAAGTAGCGATCACGGTCTTCGACAAAGTCGTTCCATGACTGGAACTTGATTGAATCGTCTGTGAAGCGATCAGCGTGACCCAGGTAGTCACGGTGCGGCGGGTCATCGTCAACTTTTCGGTGATATGAATCGTAGTAAATTGATTTTTCAGGCGTGTAAGCGTCATGCGTCTTGTCAAAGTAGCAGCGGATGAAAAAGAGAATTGGATGAACAACTGAAAAAGTATTTTTAAAAAAGCCTTAAAAAACAATTTTAAAAAAAGTTTTAAAAAAACAATTTTTAAAAAGATGTTTAAAAATAAACTTTGTTGTAAATTTTAAAAATCCCGTACACATTCCAATGCCCAGAATAAAGCGAAGACGCTTCCGCTTGTTCTGAAGAGAAGCCAACATGTACGAGTACGTGTTCATGAGAACAGCCAGGAAATGGACAAGCTATAAAAAAAAAAGTTGACAATATGTAAGCGGAAGACGTAGTGTTACAAATGACCTTTGAAATGACCTTAATAGGTTAAAGGTCACAAGCCTGGAAATGTACTTCTGCTCACCGTGATGCATCCGACACGGCGAATAAACGTAAAGTTTGGCACTTCGTAGTGAATGATGGCGACGTAGTCCCAGTACATTGCAAAGGGAAGGAAGAACATTAGGAAAATGACAATGTAAGGGATGAGGAGACCTTCGTACTTGTAGCCGAATCGAATGGCACGGTACTCGAGGTCTGCAAACTGAAAGAGGGTGACTTAAGTGACCCTTGACACATGTGCCTTTGACCCTTGAAGGCCCATACCCCGTTATAAATCCGCCCAAAGATGTTCATGCGCCAAAGAAGCTCCTTCCACTCCCAGTCGATCTCTTCCTTGGTCCACTTCTCGCGGCGACTCTTACGTCGCCGCTGTTGAGAGCGCAGAGCGGCATGACTCTTGGTCAACTTAATTTGAATAGGACGGTCGGACTGAAGGGCCTCGTTCTGCTCCCTTAGAGCCCTTGACAGCATCAAACTCGCCCTTCGCCCATGTCCTAGCTACAAAGGGGCCTAAATTTAGGTCAAATTGGCCCAAATATTGTGTTTTTTTAGTATTTCAGGTTACTCTGTCGTCGCTAGTCCTCTGTAGCCTGTCCCTGTGTCGCTTGTGGTGACGTTTTGGCGGTGGGGGTTCGTGCGCCACACGCTCTACGATTTCAACGATTTCAGCGAGTTTCGGACCCTTGTTTTCTTGTTCTGGAATGGTTACGATGATTTCGGGGGGCTTATGTCGCTTTCGATGTGACTCTTCCTCCTTCGGCGGTGACGGTGGCCGCGGTGGAAAGATTTGGAGGGGAACTTGTCCTCCGCCTACGTGCCGCGGAGAGTCACGGCGCCGCTGCAGCTGCGGACCGACGGAATCGGAAGACCGCTGTGAAGTTCGGGAACCGTGCCGCCGACGGCCTGAGCCATGAGACGGCGTTGCGCTGCCATGTCGCGAATGTCGCCTCGAGCGACGACTCCCCTTTACTTGACGCTTGTAAACACGCTGCAGGAGCTTGTCGCCTTCCTTTTCGTCAGTTGGGCCATCTTTCTCCATTTTTTTTCAAAAGGGGGCTGTTCGAAAAGTGTGTTCGCGAAAGATGATTATTTAAAAAAAAAATATTTATAAACAAAAATTAGTTGTTTAAAAAAACTAGGAAAGATTTTCCTGACAATTTTTTCTTTAATTAAAAGGCCGATTGTAATTTCTAGATTTAAAAAAAAATCAAAACCTTTTTCACGCAAAAATCCATATTTTTGTCTTTATTTTTAGAAGCCCAACAAGCCCGTCCTAGCACAGGAGAGCAATAAAGTAAAAAACTAAAAATTGCAACTTAAATTCTTAATCTTAAGTTTCCTTTTCTAATTCAAATTTTGATCTAAAACTTGTTCTAGAATGAAATGTGAGAAGGGAAGATGGATGAGAGATAGTGATTGGGAGAGATTCATTGTTGTAAATAATGAATGAAAGCGTAAATGCGGATGAATGCCAAATTCATTATCTCCCTTTCATTGTGAAAGCGTCCTGATGAAATGATTTTTATTCCATTGTTCCAGCCCTCCCCCATTATTACCCAGCTCTCTTTTTAAGCGCTCATTCCTCCAGCCCCCTTCCAGCGTCTCCTTGCGGGTGATGATGAGTGGATAGGTTGCAGAGGGGACTTAATGGATTCAGACCCAATGTCCAGGCCTCTCATCCACACTAATGTCATTCACTATTCAAAAGTCAACAAAGGGAAGAGGAATTAACGGATCAGATGAAAAAGATAAAAATCAGAGGAGGATTCATTTCCACCGAAAACGAGTAGGAGGGGCCTGGAAGATGACTGAAATAAAAAAAAACGCTGCAATCCCACAAGTTTTGCGGTTTAGCTTCTTTTTTTACACTTAAATAAATGTATCCCATCAGTTTCATTTTTTTTAACTTATTCTGAAAACTGGTTTTTATAATTGAAGGCTGAACACTGACTTTCTCCAAAGTGGTTAACCGGAAGATCGACCTTAAAATTAAAACGCCGTGCATAAAATCATTAAAAACGTTGCAGTGATTAGTACTCGAGTATCAGCTTAGCTGGGGTTCTTTTGGAAGATGTGAAGAAAGTAAGGTTAAGTTTAAATGGTAAGATTTAGAGGAACATATTTGAATGAGGTATTTGAGTCACGTTCCAAGATTTGACCTTTGACCTGGTTGTGAATATATAGTTTTTTTTAATGCTAGTGTAGTGTGAGGCTGAAGCGTCGGAAGTGAAAGTCATTAAGTGAGTTTATGGGAGGGAGAGAGTGTGCGAGAGGCTGAAAAATGAAGATGTGGAGATCAAAATGTAGTTTAAACACATTTGAGCTAGTGTTAGGAAGGTTTTTCTAATTTAATTTATCTTCCCTTCTCCCCGCATCTCGTAATTAGAATAATACACTTTCTCCTTTTCACTTTACTTTTTAAGCGATGACATAAGGTTCATAAACTTAAACATATTTACATAATGTTAAGCAAAGTCTTCGGAGGATGGAGATAGCAAAGCAAAGTTCAAAAAAAAATTCTAAACATAAATTTTTTTGAAAACCAGGCTTTCACTACAATTTTTGTACTTTCGCATCTCTAGAAAAGTTGTTGTATTGAAAGTAAAAAAAATTATAAACAAAAATCATTTCATTTGTTGACAAACCGGCTTTCACTATCATGACTTCTAATCATACACATATCGCTTGGAACAGTTGAATATATTCAAAGTTGACGTTTGGAAAATTCCCAAATCTATTTTATTATTTTTTAAAAGGCTTTCATTGTCACATCTAAAATTAAAACGTTCACTTCACTAAAATGGTTGCCTCTCCAAAGTGGAAAATAACTAACTTTACATTTTTTTTAAATACATCACATTTATTGGAAAACCAGATTTCTGTGAAATTTCACACCTCCAGAGCAGCTGTCTTTTTAAATTTGAGAATTTCATCAAATCTCATTCATTTAATTCTGTTGTTTTTGTCTAGGATTTCTGTTTTTTTTTTAATTTGATGAAATCTCTCTGTAACGACTCTGTAATAACTCTGTAAGCAGTTTCTTGAAAGTAAATCCAAATGTTATAATAAAATATGAAAAAAGGCTTTTAATTTTTGAAAAAGAGCCTATAGGAGTCCTTGTAAACTTTGTAATTGGTGAGATGGTGTGTGAGTGGAAGTGAAAGTTGGTCTCTTTGTTTTCTTGTCTGGAGCAGGGAACTTTCCATTGTTCTAAGAGGCCTTGGGTGGCGTATGTGCAAGAAAAGATGTGCAGTGAATTGTGGCTAATGCAATAGTGCTCTGGGATTCTATAGAGCAGGAGGCAATTATCCCAGCATTGTCCTCACATTTACATCATGCTCCTCATGTGGGCTAGGTGAATAGGAGTCAATTCTAAGGGAGCACAATGAAAGTGGATTCAAGTCCTCACGGAGCCCTTCTGCCAGGGAAATTCCTCCCTCAAACCCAGGACGAGGACCCCTTCCCAAGGACTCCTCCGCTTTTCACTCTCCTTCCAAGACTTTCCACCTATAGGCATTTTTTTTACGAAAGATTTGAATGGAGAAACTTCTTTTTATTGAAACCTTCCCTTGTCAACCTCCTCTGCCTATGTGCGGTGGATGGCTAATAATGGGCTCTTTCCCTTCCCAACCATTCTACAGAGGCAGTTGTGGAAGTGGCGTCGACGGAAGCGGACCTCAAGGCGAGTCGCTCCAAAGTGAAAGTTACACGTGCTTTCTCGGTGAA
Organism: Bilobella aurantiaca; assembly: GCA_021029175.1. Taxonomy (NCBI): domain Eukaryota; kingdom Metazoa; phylum Arthropoda; class Collembola; order Poduromorpha; family Neanuridae; genus Bilobella; species Bilobella aurantiaca. The sequence continues at coordinate 17,239 of VYYI01000876.1, forward strand.
AGTGAATTGGTGACACAGAGAAGTGTGTGCTTGTTCACATAAGATTTTAGAACAAGTCTTCAAAATTTTAAACTAATTTAAACTTCCAAAACGGATGCTTTTCAGAAAGCCATGCAAGAAAGAAAGTCTTGAAGAAATGCAAGTAATAAACGCCAATTAATTTTATTCTTATAATAATGTTGGTCTTTTGAAAACTCGTGATCTTGTTAGAATTGAAAAGTTTGACGAACGGCGGATGAGAGCTGCCAAAGTTTTAGCTGAATTTGAGTAATATTTTACACTGAAATTATATTACAAACGCCAAACCAGCCCGTCCTAGTACAGTTAGTACTCTGAATCTTCCTCTTCCAGTAAGGACTTGTTTGGCTATTTGCAAATATCGCATTATTTGCAAATATGCATAATGCGCATATTAAAATAACGCACATTAAGCATTAGTTTATACATTTGCTTGACATAACCTTAAGTAAATGTGGTATATTTAAAAAAAAAGTTGTGGTAGCTGTGAAGTAGCTGTACTTGCCATTATAAAAGACGATTTTGCGCAAAAGGTTTTCTAACAAGATTTTTTATTCAACCTTCCTTCGAGTCTTGGCTGCCATTTTGAAAGAGTACTTGTAAGGTGTTTTTTTTCTATTTACATTGCTTTTGGTTCTTTTTGAAGTGAGTTTGGATTTGTAAAAAAAAAAAAAATTTTTTTGGATTTTTGTGCGTTTTTTCGTCTGTGGAGTGAAGGAAATGGAATAAATTGTTGGATGGGCCTTTGTGCTAGGTGTTGTAATGGAAGTTGAAATGTGAATTTATTGAATAGACTTTGATTGTAAAGGGAGGAAATTAGAGCCTCGAATTCACCTGTGTTATTCTAATACCTGTTCATGCATTTTCCTTTCTTTTCAGCCGACGCTTCCCTTAGCCTTCCTCCATTGTTCGCAAGAGATGAAAAGAAGTGGTAGGGACAATGCAGTGCTTTTTCTTATTGTTCAAATCATCTCCCAACAAAGACGAGATTGGGATTTTATCCCTTCATTCTACGCTTTCCTTTTTTTTCTACCGTCTTATTTCTGCCTTTCTTATTTTTTGTGGAGAGACATTATTGTTATTACTATTATTAAAGGAATGAGTTGAGTTGATGGAGTCAATTGATGCCCGCTTTGCAATTGCAAATCCCTCAATTGACTTTTACCTTGCAAAAACTTACGTAGGTTTAAGATTAGGATTTACGAATTCATTATTTTTCGGAAAACGAAATTTTTCGGAAAACCAGCAAAACGTCGGTCGACGTTTTGCTGGTTTTAAGTTTGGATGTTCCTAAAGTTATGATGGGTTTACTGGTAGCACATCTAGACATTTTTACATCTTATTGTTTTGTTCAACAGAAATAAATGTTCTCTTGACAGAAGAAAGCAGTATTATGAAAAGTAGTAATTTTTAAACAGTGCATGCGTTTCCCTCTTAACCCCGCCTTTTGTACTCAATATTTTTTGCAACGTGTCAAATGAGAAATTAATTAACCCTCCTTATAGAGAAAAGGACGCTAGAAAACTGCTTAAAGACAATTTTTGAATGAAAAAAATCAACCCATCTGTGCTAGAATGGCTTGTTTGGCTAGTAAGAGTTAACATCTCACGTGCAAATCTCTAGTCGAAGTTTACTTTTACGAAAATCGACATGGCTATAGGGACTTAAAATGGTGTAGATGCATAGACTGCAACCTAACTAATAGGAAACAGTATTATTAAAAGGAGTTGCCATAATTTATTTGGGAGCAATTCAATTGTTTTAGCACAATTATTGGTAGACAATTGTAGTGAGAAAGACTTGTTTTTACGTACGTAGCTCTTTTTTACGGTCGCATGTGCATAGAGTGATTGTGTCATTGAGAATGGGGGTTTTGTAGGCTCTGCTCATCCTTTCCTCCAACCTTTCCTTTTTTGAAGAGGGAAAAGTGGATTATAAATTTGTAAAAGTGGGATGAATAGGGCATTAAGGCCTCTGCCTTCAAACAATCCATTCTTAGCCTCCGTCTTCAAAAGGCAAAAGAAAATTCAGAAAAAAGAAAGCAGTGACAACAATGGGAACAATGGGCGGAAATTGCTTTTCCCTTTTTAGAAAATTTTACATTCAAATTCGGGAGAGATTTTAACATCAATTCACGTATTTCTAAATAATTTGTAAACTTATGAATTTCAATTTTAAATCGCATCACTCAACCTAAGCCGTAATTTATTATTGGATTTTGATTATACAAAAATTATATACATTTTAATACATTTTGACGTTTTCTTACCATACAAGAGTAAAGACTAGTATAGGTAACAACTTAAAAAAAACTGCCAAAGTTAACAATATTGTAGTTTTCTCATGCTGAATTATTATTAACAATTAATTTGGATAGGTTAAATTAAGTCTCTAGTTCATTGGATCTTCTTTTTCATACTCGAAACTTATTGTCTAATTTGACGAATTTTATTTTATTTAGGTCCTTTGGCACTAGAGATGGGCGTCTTTTACTTCACATATTGATTTTTTTTCCTAAAAAATGGAATAACTTCTTTGCTATTAAATGGTTGATTGTTTAAATTCTCCTATCCTAGGACGGGCGTGTTTAGCTAGTCACGGAAGAAGTGTTGTAATGAAATCCTAAACTAAAATTTGGTGAATTTCATTTACGTGTCAATGCTTTTCCTGGAAACAAATTTAAATGTAAGGCACTTCCGGTGAAGAGATGCTGATGAGAATGCGCAGTAGGTAAGGGCAGGTGAGAAGTGGGCTTTATTAAGCCTTAAACCGTGGTTCCTGGGTCAGAATTAATTGAAGAGGGCTTTAATTGCATGAGGGAAAGGTGTGGAGGTACAGAGGTGAGGTGAAAATAAATACAATTTAGGGAGACTCCAGGTAGCTTTTGAAGGAATTTTTACCTTAATTGCAAAGGAGCATGTTTAGGAAGTGTTTGAACTTTACTCTGAAAAAAGAATTAAATTAAACTGCGAAGGGCCCTTATGGCCTCAATTTATTATTCCATTTTAAATTTTGATACCAAAAAGTAGAGATCCGAACTTCCGGTAAAGTATAACGAATTAACTCGTTTTCCTGCTCAAGATTAATATTTTTTTCTCTTTTTTTTTTGTAAATCTATATTTAAAAAACCTTTAAATTATCGTTTCGTAAAATGTTTCGTTAAACAAATATGATGTTCAGGCGAAATTTGCCGTTACAGGAGAAAAACGCTTCCGCGTTGAAGCTGGTAGAATTGAATCATACGGATCTGACGAAGGCATACAGTGTGTTCCAGAAGAAAAAAATGCGATGCGAAAGTTTCAAATAAAGTAAAAAAAAAAATCAAATTTTCATGCAAATTCATTAGAAAAAATCACATCAACGATAAGCTAAATGGACAAGTAGTTTCGTTTATGTGTCGATTTTCGTTGAGAAACGTAAAGTTTCACGGTAGAAACCTTTGAAAGAGAGAAAAGCATTGAATTGGAGCTAAAAAAAATGAAATTCGAAGTAGATTTTTTTAATGAAAGGCTTTTTTGGACGGATTTTGAAAGAAACGCTTTTTTTTAAACCATCATGCTAAGCTTTGTTTCAATTTTTTGTATTGAGTATAGAAAAAATGTGTCTTTTTCGTTTTGGGTTCGTCTTCCGGATTTTAATAATTTCTCTATCTTTTGTCTCCCTTTTAATGGTTGTGATGATGGTGATTTTTGGAAGGAATGCTTGGGAGACAGAGAATGGGGCATTGTTTGGTAGTTGTGAATAAAAGGGATTAGACAATGGAATGTATATGCAAAGGCCCAATTCTGTCCAGAACAAAGGGACTTTTCCATCCGTCGCAAGTGAGGCTGGAAGGAGACAAAGGGCTGGAAGGGCGGAAGGAGGCGCTGGAAGGGCTCCCGAACACAGTGCACCCTTCATGCAGCCTACAGACAGTAATGCTCATCTTTTCTCCGCAAAGAATAGGATCATCACTACTTACTCCGCTGGAAAGTAGAGTTAAAATGACAGTCCTTCTGCAGTGCTCGTTGGGTTAAAAACCCACTGAAGAAACGCTCTTTCTTTTTCATTTGCTCCAATGATTAAGAATAGGCTCCAAAATAGCATTTATGCTACATAAATTCTATACAATTCAAACTCTTTTCTCTCCTCTTAATGGAAACGCCAAAGAGGCTTCCGCATAGGGAACAAAAATGACAATAGCAATCTTGTCAACTCCAATTTTGTGCCCAAAATCAACAGCAAATGTACGGAGAGATTTTTGGAAAGTGAGAGAATTCAGCTGATATGTGACACAGCAAGATTCTTAATTTTTAATAGTATTTAAGCCTTTTATTAGTCTTATTTTATAATAGGGTTAAATTTAATTAACTTAATCTTATGTTAATTTAATTTCAATAAGTTTCCTACGTCCAAAGATGGGCTTGTTAGACTAACATAAAAAATTTGTCTTTTGTGCGGTTGCGCCTACTCTCCGAAGAGTATAGCATCTGATATACAGAGCGTTTCTTAAGTACCGAAAAGAGAAATCATTATGACACTGTTAGAATAGAATTGTGAGCTAAAAGCAAACAAAAATGGCCAAAGGGTGCTTTGCTATGTTTGAGAGCTATTTGCCCTGAGGCAAATTTTTTGTATTTTGATTCAAGGAATTTTTTCTTGAACGATGCAAGCCATTCCGAGCTTTCTCTTTTTCTATCGAACTTGTGGAACGCTCTGTACTATTTAGATTTTTTTTTGGAAAATTCCAATGATTGTTGACAATGTAGACAAAAGGTCGTGCTCCACCCATGGAGTATTATGATGATGTTGATGATGATGAGGAAGAGAAAGTTGGAGTGCAAGTGGTGCTTTCTCCGACTTTTTCTTTTTTAACTTTCTCTTTTTATGAAAAGGGGCCAAAAATGCTTAGAATTTTTTTTGCGCTTTTTCTACCAGTCAATTTCTGGGACTATGCCTCCTTTTGAAAATTTTGAGAATTTCCTATTCTTCTGGGCCCTTTTTTCTTCCTCTTTCACTCGCCCGCCCTTTGTGTTTTCCCTTAAAAAACAGTCTTCTATCTTTTCATTATGGTGTTGGAAAAAAGGAAAGTATTTTGAAGGGACCCTTTTGTTATCTCCTACTTCCTATGATTCTATAAAAAGTAAAAGACCTGACTCCAACGTGCATTCAAACCCTCTTCCTTTCAATCTTAACGCCCTTATCACCCCTGATTCATTTTGATTTATCTAAATCACTTTCTCTAAATTCTCTTCAAAGAGAAAGTTAAAAGAGCTCAATGTCATCGGGAGTGAAAGGAACAAAGGCCTAATTAATTAGAACTAGCTGAAAAAAAAATCTGTTGAAAAAGTAGTGCGATATTATTCAGTGTCAGAACGCTAGCTAGATTTTTTTTAATTCTCCATGGTGTATTCAATAAATTAGAGGTTCTCTGTGTGAAGCTGTATTTTAGTCGACTAATTTTATTTGTTGGTTAGATTAACAGTAATGCCTTATTTGAGTATTTTAAAACGATGTAAATGGTGTAACTGATGAAAATGGTGAAATTTGAAATGATAGGTTGATGAGTAGTGAATGAATGTGAGAGTTTAGGATGGTTTTTGAGAACTGTCTTTTGTGTCGTCTGATTTGAATGCAAACTTTATATGTCACTTCCATCGAGAAAACTTCCAGTGCAGTGCCTCTGAGCCAACTTCTGACAGTAAAGTACAGTGCGTATTTTAGCAAGTGAAAGATCAAGGACTTGCATGTGTCTGGATACAGCAAAATGAGCTTTATTTTTAACATTCTTTCATATTTTTTTATTTAATTTAATTAATTTAAATTAAAAAAAATAATTTAAGTTTTTAAATTAAATTTCACTCACCAGGAGTGGCTCTGAGGTGTTTATTTTTAAAAAATCAAAAATCCTGGCATTAGATTAGATAGACGAAATAATGATTTATAAGAATAGTGTGCCTTCGCACTACTCTGATTTCGAAAAATTTTAGACGGATATTTAGAGAGAAATGTGATGTATTCACATGAGATTTGTCCCTTCTCGTTTAACTTTCTCTCGATTTTTTCTTCGTTCAGTTTACAATGGAAAGGAGCAAAAGAGAATCGATGAGAGAAAACATGAAAGTTTGAGAGCAAATTTCACATAAATTCACAAAATTGTCTTTAATTTTCTGCTTAGTTTTTCTAATTTTGAGAGTAGTGCAAAGGGAGACTATGTTTAAAAGTCATCATTCCGTATGCCTTATTTACTGCCGCAGTTTCAGATTTTTCAAAAATAAACACTTGAAAATCACTCTTTGTAAGATTGCTCTGTCCATGGACGGGCTTTTATTAGGCTTATAGGCTACATAAATGAAAATTCGTGCAAATGTGAAACAGATTCGAAGCCGTTTGACGAATTAAGAGACAAAAAAATTACATTCTGACGAGTAATAATTAAAGTTTTTTTCTTCTTGCAAGCAATACTTTTTTTCCGTAAACTTCTTTTCTGTCGATTTTGTAAATTAAGAGCAAGGGAAAGTGATTTTAGTTTTTTATATAATAAAATAGCCCTTATTTACATGCTTTCTCCAGGATAAGAAAGCTGGAAATGCTGGATAAAGTTTGAATGGAGAGAGGGACAATGGCTACATTAGTGTGAGTAATATCGCTGGACAAGTGAGCCTCATTTTCCATTCAGTCCACCAATTCTCCAGCTCCAGAAACTTTCTTTTTTTTTGTCCAGTTTCCCTCCATTGTTGTCAATTCCCTTTATTGTGATATTTCTATTTCCCCATGACAGGACGCGAGTTGAAAGACCCTCGGTCGACAGTTGGACGCTCAATGTCAACTCATATGGACTTTCACCAAGGCTCACGATACTCACGAATCAAGTGCTCAAGAATGTGGATTCCCACTTTCGCCTAAACTTCCTCCAGCATTTGAATTTGGAGTCGAAACTCGAAAAACGGTAAGTATTTTGTCATATTTTAGAATTTTGCTTTCGTTTTCAAATAATCGAGCTTATATGATTACTTTTAAAATGGAATAAAAAGTGAAAGCGTTACTTCCTGGTGAAAGTTGCTTTCGACCACGCCCTCTACCTAACAATTTCTACTTGAAGTCCACATCGAGTTGAGTTATAAACTTTCAGATGGCGTGGAAGTAAGACCCCAAACTCATCGCCCAGTTTTCCATTGCAACGAGTTTGGCCTTGCTATGAGTTACTTTCCTCGATGTGTGTTAGGTGGCGCTGAGATACTGATTCAGTGGAAGGCGGAAAATACCTTTTTCCATAGCACAAGATGAAAACAGAGAAACTCTCGAGGAACACAAATTATAAATAAATTTATTTAAATAGGTTATGATTTAACGCCGTTCGTAATATCATTTTTTTGAGGGTTTACAGGTAAACGAATAGAAGG
>VYYI01000877.1:0-24626 GCA_021029175.1 Bilobella aurantiaca
TTGTACAACTCATCACATTGATCACTCTACCGTTGAGATACACCGCCCCCTGATTGCCCTTCAGGCCCCCAGTCGTTACGTCACCAGTAGCCCGTGACACTATTTTCCTGAGTTCTGATTATGATAATTTATACCTATTTTGTGGATTATGTTTTCTTCTTGTCTCTCAACTAAGACTGATGATTGCTAATTTTCTATGATTTTTTTTTGGGAAATTTCAAAAATTGATTGTTCAATTTTTTGTACTCATTAGCCTCCCAAGGTCTTTTTTAAAAATTGAATGTGAATTCATTGTTTCATCATTGGAGTGAAGCGGAAAGTATTATTTATTCAAGGCCTGTCAAATTCCTTCAAGTGGATCCTTATGAGGGGATGAAATGATTAGAATTGAAAAAATTCGCTTTACGGATTTACCCTTTGTTGCCTTTCGATTTCGATTGAAGGTCAAATGCAGCCATTCATGACGCACATTCAAAAAAAAAACGACGGTTATGAATCCCAGTGCCTTTTTTCTTGAATGAGTCGTTTGAAAATAGCCACAACTTTTTGCAATTGGCCATCAGTCGACAGGCGGGGATTTTGAAAGAGCGGCGCTAACAAAAGGCCCTTAGCAAAAATGACCAGATGCAATCTGTCGCTCATGGACACAAGCTGCAAAACGTCAAAAAAAAACAGCAAAAGAAAAAGACAATTTGGATGGTGTTCTTACCTGTATTTTTTTGAAAATGTCTCACCACATCTTTTTAAAGGTAAAATCTCCCTCTTAAGAAAGTAGGAAAATGAATGAAAGCGATCTGCTGCTGCTGTTGTTGACGCTTTTTTTGAAAAAAAAAGACGAAAAAAATAGGAAGAGAGCATATGCTGGAGGCAGATGTGATTTGATGCTTCTTTGATTTTTCTGTCATTTGGTCTTTGGCTCTTCGCTTGAGTCGCTTTTTCGTTTTTTTTTTAAATCTAAGAATTCTTTAGGATGAAGACGAAAGCAGATGGATTTTGGTAGCGTCTGCCGCTTTTTTTTTTCAAAAATATTTTTCAGTGCGAAAAGCAAAGGGTTTTTTAAAGCTTTTTTTTTCGCTCTAGGATTTCAGAATCTGTCAACTAAAAAACCATTAATTTCCTTTCCTAAAATTAATCGTTTAGCTTTAGCTCAACGGAGGAATTTTAATAATAATGTCAATGAGCCTTCTCCTCCCATGACTTGCCACTTTAAAAGAAAAAAAATCGTTTTACAAAAGTTTTTTTTTTAAACTTTCTTATTCATGAGATTTGGCTTTTGCCTTCGATTCACTTAATGATTAGCCAACAAATAACAAAATGTCAACTGCGGGGCTGCTATCCAGCGGATTTTTTTAACGACAAAATCCGTTGAGCACGCATTTCTACTTATTAAAAAGCACTTAAGCCCTTCGTGCAGCAGGGCTTTGTAAAAAAAAAGAGTTTTAGAAACAACATTTTAAAAAATTCTATAATTTTATATATTTTTGTCAAATTTTAAAACATCAGTTTGTAAAGCGCTCAAGCCAATCCTGCCGTAAAAGTTAAATTTAAAATAAATAATTAATACATTTAAGTTAAAAATATTAAGATTTGAATTTGAAATACTGCATTTAACTTGGATGACAGTTAAATGTAATAATTAAAATAAGTGGCAAAACACATCGTTTCACTATTCTTTCATCTTTTGATTTATTTTTCAAATAAATTTTTGTTGCCTTTCAAGGGCTCGTATAACTTAACAACTAAAACTTAATTGCAAAGGAACTCCACTTCTAGAACATTTAAAATTTTCAACTTTTGATTTGTTTTCAGCATATTTTTCTAAACTATTTTTTTTTTCTAAATTGTACAATGTGTTTTGAGAATCATACAAAGCTAAGAACTGTAACCCAAAAAAGGAAACTTCCCACTAATTTTTTCATAAACCCATTTTTTTTTCATCTTCTCAAATTTTGATAATCTGGTAGTCGAAACCACTTTAGAAAGAAAATTCTAACGAAAAATCTTCCCTTGGAATCTGACCCTTAAGATTTTGCCAATTCAATCCAATCATTCTTCGTCTATGTACAAGTTAACTGGGGTTCGGTTGATGTTTGCCTTGTACGCTTTTAGAAGGGAGCCCTTAAGGGTCCCCTCAGCGACATCTTTTCTTAAACGCTACCCTTAAGATCTAAAGGTCTAGGAATTTACAAGTACATTAATAAATTACAATGCATCGGTACAACAATAAAATAAATTGTAGAAACAAAATTAAATCACAGTCAACGACCAAAACTAAAAGCTATCTCCTCTCCTGCTGTCAAAACCACAGCCCTTCCTAGCACACACCCTAACTCTAATTATGTTGAGAATAATTAAGTAATTATAATTTTTTGTAATTACAATTAATTGCGTAAATTATAATTATTCAGCCTTTGTCATCGGTTAGCATGAGACGGGCCTTGGATCCATGTCTCCCGAAGGTGATTTGTCAGGGAGCTGTGGAATCTGAAAGAAAAAAATAAAATCATTATTATTTCTTTTGTTTTTCAAGCCTCTTTTCTTTTTAATAGCTTTCTTTTCAAAAGAAAAAAAATCAGTAAGAGCGTTCTAATGACTTTTTGCACAAAGACAGATCACTCAGCGAAAAAGAAGTCAGGATAATTTAAGGGCCTCTTTTTAGTGTCGTCATTAAAAGTGAGAGACAAAAGGGCTTTTTTTTTGAAAAGCAGGAAGATGAAAGATTTTTTTTTGAAAAGTTTTTTTTTTTTACTTTTTTTAAATGTTAGAAAAGAGAGATTAAAAAGTACCTTTAGCAGAAGATGGAGAGAGATCAGCAAGAAGTTAGAAGGAAGGAGCACCATTCGCCTTTTTTAGAACTGTAGCAACACAAAAGAAATTAAAAATCAAAATTAAGGAGTTAAGTGCTTTTTCACTTAAAAGCGCAACTTTTACGCAAAAGGGAAAAGAAAAGCCATCACCAGCATCATTTCCTCCAAAAATCTCATCATTTGGTTCATTAAAAAACACATTGATTGCCATTTTGATTTTCTTTTTCCGACTTTTGTGCTCTTAAAAGAATCCACTTAGGAAATGATGAAATCAGCTCTTAAAAAAAATCCCATTTAATTCTTTTGTTTGATTTTTCAAAACGTTATCCTACCATCACAGAATTTCTTTTCACACTCCATTAAGCGAGCCGTGTGAATTTAAATTGTAAAAATCCTACATCATCCCCTTTGCAAGATCCGTATCTAAAAACCCATAATTCTAAAAAAATCCCTGTCAATTCTAATCTGATTCCCTAAACCCAACCTCGGCTGAACTGTACTTATGAAACGCTCGGTACACCCTGACTCTAAACTGTGATGATAAGTGGTGTCCCAGCCGGGTGGCCAAGTACACTTGTCCCATGGACCACTTCATCTGCTTTTTTACTATTTATTTTTATGACAATGTCTCCATTGTGTGTATGTGTTCTATTTGCACTTAGAAGATCAATGTGCAAAAAAGTGTATGAATTTTAGCAAAAATGTCATCATCCTCTGATAGCAGAAAAAGCACTTGACCAGCCACCCGGTCACTTACACTTTACGATTTCCCGGATTACTAACCAGCCGTTCATGTACAGAGCATTTTTTAACTAACATCAGCGTCACGCTTTTCCAGAAATTTGGACAGACGCTTTTATGCGTAAGTGGTGTGAAATTGTGAAAAGTTTTGCAATTACGCTTTTCCAAAAAAAGAAATTTCAGTTTCCTTTTTTACACTATCGGCACTTAAAAAATTCTCTGTACATGACTATCTCGCCTATTTACAGCAAAGATGAGGTCCTGCACTTAAATGGGGCCTGAGCAGGTGTTCTCTTGCCAATTTGCCAATTGTTCTTTTTTTTTTTTTGCGTGTTTTTCACGTCTGTAACGTAATCTGCACCAAAGCAAAGTTGTGAAGGAACAGTACTGATTCGTTTTGTGATTTTTTTTTGCAGAATGAAGCCTAGCTTTTTCAAAGATCACTTTTTAGCAGCCGCACGACGATCCACTTGCCGAAAACAATGGAAGCCGAAATTTTTGTGAATGATCATTAAAACGAAAGAATTATGGACGCAAGAGCTTGTCTCAATTCATTATGTGTCATCCAGCATCTTTGAGTCAGAGATTCAAGAGCTTTGCAAGGCGACAAGGCAAAAAAAAACCTGCATCTGGCGCAGACCTCTAAATATCTCTTCCGCCTAAGCAGGGGCCTAACCGCACAATTCATCCGGATTACAAAAATCCTCAAACCAAAAACCTAAAGGGTTTCAAAATAACAATAAATGGGCTTTTTGAACACATGTGGAAAAGGAGCAAATTTTTTAAACAGGAAATCGGTCCACGTGTGTCCCTCCTCGAGCAGCCGGAGTCACAACCGATGCTCTATGAATCATTCCCAGGGAAATGATGGCTGATGGCAATCGAAAACTTGTGCCATCAAAACAACCACATGATGGCTCATGAGTGATGCTAAAGGATGCTGTCTCAGATTTTGAGAGATGATGACTCTGACATCAAAAATTTGTGCCATCAAAAGAGTGATGGCTTTCATGAGGGGTACTGATACTATTGAATTTTCTAAGCTGATGACTCGGATTTTTGAGAAATGATGACGGTGGTGATGTGTAAGTTTGTTAAATTTGAAATGAAATTAGAAAATAGCGTTAAGGGCACTTAAGGGCTAAAGGGTACTTAAGAATCAAAAGTTGCAAATTACCTCCTGAGATGCACAGGACAGGGAAGCGATGTTATTTGGTGTTGAAATCTGACTTAGGGGGGTTCGCGCTCCGACTTGGTGTAGATTTACACTAGAGGCGCTGTTGTTGTTGTTGTTGACATTTGAGGAGGGGGAATGACCTCCGGTGACATCCATGGAGAGGTCGAGGTCATCTGAGGTTAAGTCCATTGACGGGATGAGAGGGACCCTTGATTGAAGGGGTAGGCCAAGGGTCTGCCTCAAATCACGGATGTAGTCAATGACGTAAGTTATCACTTCCAATTTTGACAATCTGCAATTTCAAAACAGAAAAACAAATTAGAAATTTCGAAATACATAAAAATAGAGTTAGAGAGAAATTGATGGCGGTGAAAGTTTTCGCAATTTGCAATATTTTGCAATTTGCAATTTGCAGCAGCTTCATCGTAAAATCTTTTGGATTGTTTTCGAAGACTTTAAGTGGAAATTCTTCTTGTTTTTTTCCCTCTTCCTTCCAATTGCCTCAAATTTGCGATATTGCCAAATTGTTTTTGAAAGTTTTTGTGGTCGAATTGCGCTAAAGGGAAATTTGTGCTATGAAAATAATTGGGCAAACTCACTTCTTGTGCTTTGGCATGAAGGGAACAATTTCTTGCAATTTGGTCAAGTATGCCTTGATTTCCTCATTTTCCTCCTCCTTATGCCTCGATTTATGGATCTTGGCGTCGGCGGATCGAATCCCGAGAACGTTATTGGTCGAATGGGTCTCCAATAGTTGGGCCTTCATTCTTGATGATTTTTGAAAAAGGTTGCTGATTTTTTAAAAATTCTGTTTTGAAAGTGTTGTTCTAACTCCCGTTAGCTCTCCTGCCACTTAGGAATGCGTTACACGAAGAATTACCACTTTGCACTGTATCCTGAACCACTGTTCCCTCTGCTCTGATTCCTAATTGTAACAATGGGGGGTTTACTGTTGGAAAATACTTGTTTTGAGCGCAAGGAGCTCTGAAGGAAGCGACGCTTGACTGTGAACTGGTCTGAGGGAAGTGGTGGGAAAATGCTTTTATATGAGGAGCTCTCGCGATGAGTTCTGCGATGAGAGGCCTTTCCTTGGGAACTCTCCTCCCCTTCCCTGCGATGTAATACTCGAAGTAAGGGCTTTACTGCCAGCTGCATTCTCATCGCAGGATTTGAAGCGATTCTTGGTAGCGCTGCTTTGGGCCATGTGCCGACAGGGAAATTTAGATCAACAATTGACACAAGGAAACTCGGACTTGACTCTGCACACAAACCATCGCGATGAATTATGGGTTGATGTCATTAGAAAGACATCGCAAATCACAGAAAAATTTAGCGACAAAATGCAAAAATTACTAATCAGAATTATACGCACAAGAACAGTGTCCTATTTTAAAACTACTGATGCTTCACCTACTTTTAATTGATAAAATTTGACGCCACTTAAAAAAAAAAAATTTGTGAAATACACACAATATCATTTCCACAGATAGTTCTTCGTTCTATGATGAAATATGCATTTTCAACTGAAAATTAGCTTAAAACTGTTTTTTAATTTTTAATTTCTAAAATACCAAAAAGATATTTTTAGTTTAATTTGTTGTCAAATAAAACTGGTTTGTAGATTTTTGGGAACAAGCGTGAGAAGATTTTCAAGTCAGGAGTCATAAACGGATCCAAAAACGCTGACGCTGACGATATCGCTGATGTGAAGCGCTGTGAAATTCAAAGCTCAAACGCTGCGATGGCTTGTTTCACCAAAATAAAGAGCTGCTTTTAGCCTTGTCACGCTGACCTTTGACCCTCCAGAATTAGACATGGTTATGACAAGGAGCACTCCGTGTTCTGCATCTGGGAACTTTTTGACGAGACGCAGCTCCACGATCTGTGAAGTTTTTAACGTTTGTGCTCTTGCAGAAGCTCAAATGTCAAAATTTTAAGGGGAGCGGGTGTTCTTGACGCAGTTGCCTCTACTTGGACAGTTGCGATTCGACGGAAAACGTTTTGGATGAATGCATCTGCGCATGCGCAGTTGGTCGTTTGCTAGTTGGAATTTGGAATTGATTTCCAAATTATGAAGAAAGCAGTTGGCTGTCCTAGTTTTATTAAAAAATATCTGGATTTAAGAGAGCCACTTTTCGTTGGATTCATACATTCAAAACGGAAACCAGATGGTTTCCCTTTGTGACTTCTGTTCGGTTGGCCTCATTCAAAAATAGGAACCATTCTGGACAGGACCTTTAACTTTTGGAAATCTTTGAACACTTGGGAGCCCTTAAGGGCTCCATTTGGCCCTGCCTCTGCTTCTCGACTTTTCGTCACTGATAATAGTTTGTAATGACTCCGGCGTCCTGACCTCTCCTCCTTGATCTCTTAGAAATTCATCTGCCCTCAAGGGCTCCCCAACTTTCCCTTGAGAAGAAGAGCCCTTTTCAATTCACGATAATAGTTCAACTTGACATCGATTTTTCAGAGAGGCGAAAGAGTTTCTATTTGTTTGTTTTAAGGGTCACACGGGAGCCCTTATGAATAAAAGCTGAGAATTTAATGGTCGTTCATGATGAAAGGTAAGGGACGGCTGGAGGGACCCTTGAAGAGTGGTGTTCTCCATTGAGATCGTTGACTAATAGACTGTCTGGTGGGCCCTTTACCTTGGCGGCTGGGAGCTTTCACCGGTTTCGGATTCAAAACCCGGGTACTTTGTTGGTGACCCCTTTGTCTAAGGGCCTGCAGGAGGACGCCCGGTGTTGTGATCCCTTCGTTTCGCAGTCGTGTGGGAACGTTATGGGAAATGAAATCAAAATGTATTCTGCCAAAAAATGAAGTTCTCACGCTCCTGGGAAAGGCACAGGGTCCATATGCTCCCTGTCAGGAATGCAATGCCAAGGGCCCCCGTCCCTTACCCTGATCAACTGAACACCGGGCACTTTTCCCAGACTATTAGCACACGAGTGTCAAGGGCACTTGCAAAGGGACAGAAATTGAAAAAAAAAAGTCTGCTGCAGCGCACGAATCCGCACAATATTCGAAATTTGAAAAAAATTCATACTGTCAACGGTTTTTGGATTTATGTCGCTGATTGTGAACAGCGACACTTGAACTTTCAACTAAGAATTTAAGGACACGTCTCAAGAATTACGTCGTAAATTCTAAGTACCCTCCACTTGATTTCAAGGGACAGGGAAAGGGACGGGTTTTGAGGTTTGTTGTAATGGAAAACAAGGAGAACAAGTTACATTTAAAGATTTTTTAAAACACTTGACAATCGAGATAAGATTTCAAGTACCCTCACAAAGAGGCTGAGAAGATGTATTTTTAAACTTTTCTAAAAAATTAGCCTTCAAAAGAGATTTTTTGTGTCTGTTTTCTTAAGATCCCTTTATTGTCATCTTCGAATTGGAGGAGGCTACGGAAGCTTTAGGAAGAAGAAAAGGAACAGGTTAACCTCAGAGGTACCACATTCTTGTCTTGGTGGAGCCCTTAAGGGCCCCTCCGAGATCATGGCTCCAGATTATTGTTCACGTCTGGAACACACTCACTTTGTTCAGCAAGGGGCCCTTAATTTTTTGAAAGTTGAGATGGTGAGAGTGTGTGGGAGTGTTCCCTTTAAAAAGGCGTCTCTAAATGGATCCTTATTTCCCGTAGTCCCTTTTCACCTGTTAAAGTGTGGTGGGCCTAAGGACCACTTTCTGGAAGATGTCTCAAATTTGATGATGGGCGACAGGGCCCTGTAAGGGACCTAAAAACTTAACGCCCATCTGAAGGACAAGGGTAGTAGGAGGGGGACTTGGATTTGGACGATGAAATTGGGCTTCTCTCACCTACCATTGTTGTGGAAATGATGATGAGCCCAAGTACACCTGACTTGGAAATCAAGGGAAGGAATTCCGTCTGGACGGCGCCAGGAGATCACCAGGGGCCCTTAAGGGCCCTCTCCTCCAAAATCAACTGTCTTTTACTTTACTTAAGGCTCTAAGAACCGACTCCGACTGCCTTTTGTCCTCTCACCATTGTTCTCACACAATCATTTTCCTCTAAAGTTCAGGCTCAAAATAATTTCAAATTATGAACTAATTACTGGAATCAAAAGCCGTTTTTTAAAACAAAAATTTGTACCAAAAATTTGAAAAACAAAATTACCTGTCACACTGTAAATATTATTTTGAAATCATTCACCAATCAATAATTTATTTACATTTTTAATTAAAATAAATTTTGATCCACCTTTCAACCGAATCTAAAATTTTCAAAAAATCAATTTGACTAAGAGATTCAAATTTAGATATTGGTCCCATTGACGAAGATGACAAACTTGTTTTGAAAAAATTTTGAACCACTTATCACCCGAATTTAAAAATTAAAAAAAAAACATTCATAAACGGTTTTTATAAATGTTCAGGTCTCTTCGGCTGGCTCACCTGGATTTCATAAACAAAATTCAAAATCAGTGATATACTCGATATTGCTCTTTCAAAACTAGTTTTACAATTATTTTCTTTTCAACAAAAACGAAATTTTGGAAAATTTGTTATTGATTAGATTTTCTCAAAGATGAGGAGCCAAGGGCCCACGTCCCTTGGCCCACCCCCCTAATCTCCTTCTGATCAATAATCATAAACAAGGAAGAGCTCTCACTGGGTGTGGCCACGTCACAATAAACAAGAAACCCCTATTTAGAACTACTAAAATAAACTCCAATTAAGTCCCCTTCAAATCCTCCATTTCTTGAGGTTACTTTATAGGCAATAATTAAAGGAGTTACTTTAATTATCTATTTTCTCTTTTCTTTACGACCTCAAAACCCAAACTTAGCGCAAAAGTTGAGCAAATAACATTTCCCGAACGCGATCCACAACGAAGGAGCCCTTCAAGATAAGGAAAAAGTTGGGAGGGGCCCTTAACTCGCCAGAAAGTCTTATTAGGCCCCTTATTTACTAATTAGCACCGATTCTTAAGGCCACCTGCTTCACTACATCTGTCCATAAATTCTTGGACAGCGGACCACACCCAATTCCCTGGAAGTCAAGCTGGCCTGAAACTCGAGAACGCGTTTTTCTAAAAACTTATTTTAGCGTCACTTCCTCAACTTACAAAAATGTCTCTAAAATACGAACGTCATTTAAAAATAACAAAGTAGCGTTTTCTAAATAAAAAAAAAAATTTTTTTATTGAAATTACAAGCATTCAGAATTCTGGGTTAAGAAGTTATAAATTTAGAGGATAACTGTTTCATGTCTGTTATAATATAAGATAAAAAATAAAAAATAAAAATATTCGGCGTCGAAGCTTGAAAATTTATAAGTTTAAATCAGCTTCGATGTGACTTGTTTGCAGTTGCATTAAAAGCGGAAGATTTTATATCATGAGTGCGTGTGACCCTGTTTGTTTGCATTTAAGAAAATTCAAATGGAATTTTTTCATAAATCAAACTAGCCAAACAAGCCTGTTCTAGGATAGGAGCATCCACAGATTAATTTATTCTGTTGTTCTAGAACGGGCTTGTTTTGCTTTTTAAATGTAAGTAATAATAGCCGAAAATTTCGGGAAAAGGCTCGTTTCCGTATAAAGCAGCCTAGGTTTACATTACCCCACTTATTTTGCCTCTTAAAACGTTTTTTGGCATCTTGGAGGGTTTTTTGAACCCCTGAAGAGTCACATCGACACTTCGGATCTTATTGACACTGTTTTGGGATGTCAACGGAAGGGTGAAGACATTGATTTATGTTGGCAGACAACTTGACAATTCCCTTTGGTCCAAGCGCTTCCACCAAAATAGAACCGTTCAAAAAGACCGTGGACCGTGTCATGACAGCTCCACAGTTTTCCTTTTGCAAGGTTTCGCTTATGCTTGAGGAGGCAAAGGGCCCTCCGAGAGACAAAGGGCCCTTTGACTCCGCTACCTCCGGGGAAAAAGAAACCTCTATTTTGACCATTTAACAAGAACTTCAAAGTTTTGTTATGTCATGTCAAAGGGACTTGGATTTCGGTGGTGGACTTTTGGGGCCCTTAATTTCTCGGAGACCAATTATGCTCCACCAAAAGGGCTCCCATGCCATAAATTCCAAGGGCCCTTAGAGCCCCGTTTTCTCCAATTGCCAAACCGCCCTTTGAAATACGGTAAAGTCACCGGAAATTGCCCGCTCACTTCTTCGAAAAATCTCTCGACACTTCAATTACTCAGGGTTTCGGAAACAAGGAGTTTTCAGCGATTTGAACTCGAAAAATTTGATGCTTTGTTCAAACAGATTTCTAAAATTTCAGCGTAGCAAGCAAGTGACTTCCTAATAAAATTCATTTTCGAAAATTGGCATTAGACCATAAAATTGCTGTTCAAAAGTACGAAATTCAATAAAGGGCGCTGAAAATAACGCTGAAAGTGAATTATTACCTACGCCCTCGCTGCACCTCTCTCAAAAATCAACCCACGCTTCACTGTAAGAAAAAGGGTGAAATGGAGCGCGTCTAACTACTTTTCTTGTTCTAAATAATTATGAATAGCTCAATTATGATTCATTAATTTTCAAACGCACCTGTCACCTGTCTTGAGCCGCGCACAACTCTGGATTTCAGGTGCCGGAGGCTGTGGTCCATTGTCTTCAAACAAAGATGCGTTGTTTAGGCTTGAGTCGTTTTTTTTATTGACTCTGCTGATGCACAAGTTTTGAAGGGAAGAGAAATGATCTCACTTTTTTGTCTCCTGAAAAATTAAAAAGCTACCGTCGTTTCAAAATTTTCATTTTTTTTTTTCAAATCTGCCTTGGAGCACAACTCTAATTTTCATTTCTAAAAATCTGCCTTTAGAGCACAACTCTGATTGCTACAATTTTTTGACATTGACTTATTGTCCAAGTCCATCAACATCTTCTGTCCACACCCCTTTTAGAAATAGGATACAATCTGGACTTAATGACCAGGAGAGAGCCCTTGAAGGGCCTCTTCCTTTAGTTAATAAAATAATCAGGGAGCCCTTAAAATGAAAGCCTGACGAAAATGGACTTTGTTGCGTCTCTATCTAATGGTGGCGCATGATTGCGTTCACTACTAATGACTTTCCTCAGTGCAACCAAATTAGGAGGAAGCATTTTCAGCGTTTCAGATCATCAGGCCACTTTTGGATGTGTCTTAAGTTAAATATGGAAAAAGCTCATTAGATTCCATGAGGAGGCAATTTTGTTCTTAAAATTAATGCTGTGCCTAAAAGAAGCCACTTTAAAAGAAAAGTGGAAGCTTGGGCATTTCGACCCACCGAAACGAATGCGTATGGTAATTACGTCGAGTCGTGTCCTAGATTTCAAATTGTCTTAAATTTGAAAGCAAGCAATTTGAAAGCAATTTATGCTTGGTCACAAGGAGCACTACTTAGGCACGGTGCAAGCACGGCGAGGACCGTTCACAACTTGGGCACTTTGATTTCCCGGTAATTTTAAAATCTGGGTTTCTCAACCTCCGGTTCCGGTTCCATGCTGGCTTCGACGTAAATTATGGTGCAATTTCAAATCTGTTTCAAAGCGTAAACACAATTTGTTTCATGTGTAAACAAAATTTTTGCTTCAAAGCTCCTGTAAACAAAATTTTAAGGGCCCCTATTAAAATGTAATTAAACCCCGACAACAATTTGCTGCGCTCCAGGAATTTGTTTGCTCTCATTATAATTGTTTATAAACATAAAATTGTGACACTAATTTGTTTACTTATTTATTTTATTTATTTCGTCCTGTCATGAAATAAAAATTGTTAACTTGAAATTTTCCTTTTTCCATTCATCGGAAATCCTGTTGCTGGTACACAGAGGGGAGGAACGGAAGAGATTCAGGTAGATTCAAATGATAGCGCTCAAAATCTCTCCCAATTTAGATCTGTTCTGTGATCTATTGTATGGAGATTTGGGAATAAAAAAAATTCCCAACAATGAAAATTCCAGTGGTCCACACAACAGGTAGGTTTTAGAATTTATGAATGTATTCAAATTGACTTTTGAGTCTCCCGCACGTCCACGTGATCATCCAACCAAATCACCGGAAACCATTTCCCATTGAGAGAGATTCAAAAACAGCGTTTTAAAAAAAAGCGGGCTGGGCGTTGTTCCCTTAAAATAGCTTTTTTAAAACAGGAAGTGACCTCACCCTGCTGATTCTCATTAAAACACTTTTGCTCCCTCCCATTCAACACTTAACGAAATTTAGCAGGTTAACTTCGGAACGGCCCTGATTTCAATTCCTTTACATCATTCATTAGAAGGGGAGCAAAACAGCCAATGAAATCACTTCATTAAATCTTCCATCTTTTGGCTCATTAGCAGCGTTCTGTCAGAGATTTGACTTGTAAATCATTGAGAAAAAAAATGGCTGAAAATGGTCCAGATGAAGCTGCATCTTCGTAGTGCTGAGATGCGAGATTTATTGGGGCACAATACATTGGGGCCATAGTCATCAGTGCAGGAATTCAATTAGCAATAAATTTGAGGTTGAGGAAAACATAAAAATAAAATTAGTGGTGACAGTTGACATTATGGCGTCAAAATGGACGTTTTTGCGAGTTTAAATCACGTGACCTTCAATTTAATGTTTGAATTTTGGCAGGAAGGAAAAAAGCGAAGATCATAAGTACTAAAGCTGCAGAACAGAGAAAAAAACTAAATTGACACTAAATCCTGCTAAGATTTAATAGTGCTGTTTTTTTTAATCTAATTTTAAAAATATTCCTGTAAACAACAATTAGCCTCCCCATAATTTAAAAGCGAAATCAAGGAGGCAAGGGAAGTTTCACACGGGAATAATTCTAGCTTCAATTAAATAGTCCCAGTTTTTCAAGTGTGGGAAATTAGGGCAAATTTTTTTGAGAAAAAAAAACTGAGAAAACTTTGAGAAAATTCCCTGGAGAAGCGTTGTCTTTTTCTGGGGCATTCCGAGACGGAGATGCAAACTGTTCTCACCTGTTTTCTAATTAATCCCAAAATTTTTACAAACTATGTTGCATGTTTCATAGCCAGATTTTTTTCCCGCACATACTTATTTTGTGGTAAGAGCAAATGGGCGAGATGATTTATGTAGCCTCAAATTAAAGAATTCATGCGAGATGCTGGGCTCTGTGAGAATTGAGGCGTTTGAATCTGGCGCTCTTCGCTACGCTCAATTTCCCTATCTCCCTCACATCTTCATTCAACGTGTCAAGATTTTTGCAATCTGCAGCACACTCAAAAGCACTTATTCACATAGTAATCTTACGGAGAGATGAAAATTACGACCACTCAAGGCACTTTTTTTTCATAATAACGCACGACGACCACTTGTGAAAATTCCGTAAGATCAACGTCCTTCCCTTATGCAAGTGGTGGAGATTCTAAGAGATTTTTCTTTTTTTTTCATTTTTTTTTCAGTTTCGAATAACAAGTTTTACTGCATTGCTTACGATGCATTTAATTGATTTTGTAAAGGCAAAACGTTTCCAGATTCAAAGGGGATTCACGACTTTTTAAATGGTCGAAGATGCAGAATTTTTTTTATAAACATTTAACGCTTCAGAATTTTCTCAAAAATTTTTTAGAATCAAGATTCTTTTTATTATTTGAGAATTGAGAATTTTTGAGCAAAATGTGAGAAATGAGAATATTTGAGAAGTATTTTGAGGATTAGGACTATTTGAAAATTGAAAATATTTGAGAATTGAGAATATTTGAGAAGTATTTTGAGAATTGAGACTATTTGAAAAATGAAAAATTTGGAGAATCAAGAATTTTTTTTTTCTAAATCGAACTGAAAATGTCTTCTAAAGATTTGAGAAAGAGAAATTTTAGAGAAATATTTCAGAACTAAATGAAAGATTTTCTTTTACTAAATATTTGAGAAATGAGAATTCTTGAGAAGTATTTGAGGATCTACTGGAAAATTGAAAATATTTGAGAATTGAGAAATCTTGAGAATTGTTTTGATTTTTCCTTGTTCTAAATATTTGTTCGGCTCTGTTTGAACAGAGCAGAAGACAATTATGAATCGATTGTTGGTCTCGCCTTGAGAAATCCTTGGAGGGACTTAACTCTCTTGTTTGTTATTGTTCAAGTCTCGTTTCTTCCCATTGTGGTCCATAATAGAATCTTGGGATGAGAATAGGAGGGACATTAATCTTCTTATTTTGGAGATACAGGGAGTCCCTTAGAAAAGGATTCAAATGCTAAATCTGCTTTGATTTCAAATGACCCACTTTGCATATGCTGACCACGAAAGCCCTTGTAAGTCCCGCTTCCATCCAAATCTCATCAATGTCTCAATGGCCGCCCTTCCGAGCCCTTATGAATCTTAGATGACATCCTGGAAGGAAGGGATGAGCAGAAGATCCTAATGGATTTAAGTCCCCGGGATGAAGATCCCTTACAAGGGCAACAGGTGAGGGGACTTGAAGGGTACTTGAAGGAACGCTGATTCAACACTCAAACACCTGCCCAATAGATGCGCATGACTCCATTTTTTTAATATCGCGATTTTAGTAAATGATAATTATTTTGAATTGACGTTGCGCCATGCGAAACTTTTTTTTGTAAAACTTTTAATTTAAATCACTTACTTCAGTTATATATTTCGCTGAATTATACGTTTGCAGGAAAAGTAACAAGGAAAAGCGGCTAATTAGCGTAAAATATTCCGTAATTTTAATTGTGATTATGAATTAAATAATTTGTTTAAATACAATTTTATGAATTAAATAATTTGTTTAAATACAATTACTTTAGTGTAATTTATTCTAATTTAAGTTAAATAAAAATTAATTGATGTTTATTAAATTATTTTCATTTTGCTCATCAGCGTCCTTTCTCAACACAACTTGATCTTGGCCATGGAACATCATTAAAAAAAAATCAACGAAAGTGTTTTGCACTTGATTTATTCTAAATTTTTAAAAAACTCTGCATTTGAACGGCGCATCTGAACGCTTCCAATAGAATTTACATGCAATAAGTGCACCTTGCATGCTGAGCCCTAATTATTACTGCCGATCATCCCTGCATGCAAGTTGCATGCAACCTAATTCTAAACGTTTTTACTGTTAGAGAGTAGCCTCAACGCAACGGAATCAAAGGCTTTTGATTACTATCATTTTGAAGGGACAATAAAACAAATAGGAACTGAGGTCAGGCTTTGCCATAAGGTCAAGGGATGCATAGGGGTTATGTAGGGCAAGTGAAACGGAATCCAGGCCACGCCCACTATTAAGGGTCCCCTCAAAGGTCCCACCACCTGGTCCACACCTCAACCATAAATTAGATCAACTTTCCTCCTTCGATCAAGACCGCTTCTTTGATTATCAAGTGGGTTCATCATCTCTTTGGAGGCCCCTTGAAGGGCCCCTTTGGAATTGAGTTCAAGTGAAAATTACATCCCTCGGTTACCCTTAATTTCAAAGCTCAAAATCCTTCCTCCCTTCTTTGTTTTCCTTCCCCTTCAAATTAAGTCAGGTGTAAAGGAGATTGGGGAAGATTTGAAATCCCTATTTAGGTCACGCCAGATGATCTACGCCTTTTTTAAAACATCAAAATAACGTTTTAGATCTTTTTTGTAGGCCTTTTTTTTAGACCTTTAACGAAAAGGGAGCAGCTCAAGATTTATCTCCTTGTCTTCAGCGCTTCAAAATTTATTCGGGCGTTAATAAATGGGCTCATAAAAATACTTGAATTGAATTAGAGTGTACCCTCTTCGAAAAAGATCTGTGGTCACGCCTCAAAAACGTCCTTTAAATTATAACCTAAAACTTGCCTAAATTAACTAAAACGGCCTAAATTAGCCTAATTGTAAATTATCCATATTTAAATTTAATTTCTTCTAATTGCTAACGTCCAGCCTAAATTTTAGAAAATTTATTCCTTTTTCGTTTTTTTTCCCTCTCATAACGTTTTCCAGCTCTTGACGCCTGCGATGGCCTAAAGCGACTTTGCTCTGGAGAAACGTTTGAGAGAGGCATAATCCGTATGTCAAATAGTGAGAGCTTTTGTGTGACACGCCAGGTCACGTGGCCTTAAAATCATACACAGCGTTTATTATTCTTGTTTTTAGAAAAGTTGAATCGTGAGGGCGGGGCATGGGGTTTGAACAATAGGTTTTGAATTAGATTCGAATGATGTTCCTGGAGCGACACGTGACTCTGCATTGCGCCGCTTAAAAACCGCCCTTCGCCTTACGTTCCCACGGGGGAAGGGCCCAGGGTGAAAGCAGTTATGAAAATTTGGGGATTAATCTTTGGAGCGCAACGCCCCGCCGGAAGGGGGATTCGATCCAGGAGAATCATGCAAAATGAGATTCTAATGACACGTGATCCGGGAAAGTCCGGGTTAGCTATTGACCCTGTGCTCTGGCCATTTCCTGG
Organism: Bilobella aurantiaca; assembly: GCA_021029175.1. Classification (NCBI taxonomy): domain Eukaryota; kingdom Metazoa; phylum Arthropoda; class Collembola; order Poduromorpha; family Neanuridae; genus Bilobella; species Bilobella aurantiaca. The sequence continues at coordinate 17,074 of VYYI01000877.1, forward strand.
TTTCTCAAAGAGCCTATTTCCCAATATTTTCCCCCTTCATTTCAAAAGAACGAAAAGGGAAAATTATAGGGTTTGATTGACATTTTGGGAAAAAAGCTTTTCCCATGAATTATTTTTTTTCTGTAAATCTGTGACGAATTGAGGAAGATTTTGATCATTGAATCTGATTCTTAAGAATTGGGATAAAAGGGTTTTTTGAGGGATTTGATCCTCTGTGACGGAGACGCTGCTTGAGTTCTTCTTGTTTAGAAAAAAGATTTTCTAAAAAAATCTGTCAGGAACATCATCATTTATCCCAAAAGAATTCACCACAGATCAAAAGTTTCCCAGAGGCATCTCCAACCTTTCAGGAAGGTTAATTTGCCCTAAAATGATGGATCCTGTAAAGGAAAATGCTTGAACAGTTTTTTTTTTCACCTGAAATTGTAGAAATTGTCCTCCAGGTATAATTCTCAATTAACAATTGAAATCCACTTCAAAAATGAAGTGCTTCTTTGAAAATGCATTTAAGTTACATGAAAAAAAAGAAGAAGCGTTTTTCATGTTTTTCGTGTTTTTTTTCGTTTTTACTAATTGTTTGACATTGGAAATTGAGATGGGGGTTGACCGATCAGGCATTGCCTTTGATTTGATGGGGTCGTTTTTTTTATAGTTAGTTTTTTTTTCCTATTGATCGTGGGAACCCACCTGCACAAAATTCCATTAAGGATTCAAATGGGTTTCACATGCATCGCTCCCAGATTTATTCCAAAAATTCTTCAACAGCCCTCTCTTCAAATCAGGTTATGTTTTTTTGTGGCCCTGAAGGACCCTCATCTCATTTAAAAATACCAACACGAACTGAATCTTCGAGAGATCGTGTTTTTTTGCTCTAGAATGAAATTGATTCCTCCAATTTGTTTGACAATCCTGTCCATTCTTTAAGGGCTTCCTGTCTCTCCAAGGGCCCATGAATGGAAATGAGGCAGGTGGGCCCTTGGCAATCCAACAACTTTGTAAGACAATGAAGCCCTTGTGACAAATTTTAAGAATGAGAACAATATGAGAGATCTAAATTGAAAAAGCAACAGTGCGGAAAGAACACTCTAAAACTCCTCCCAAAGACACCATTCATAAGAACAAACGTTTTTTTTTTAAAATAAAATGCAGATTCTAAAAAAATAAAACTTTAAAAAATAAGATTTTAAAAAAAATCCTCAAAAAAGTTTACGTCTTAATTCAATGTTCCGATATTGCTGAAAAATATCGAAATTTGCCAAAATCTATGCATACGAAGTCACTTTCAAGATCACTTAATTCTTACAATTATAATAATCTATATAAACCAATTTAATTAACCAGTTTTAAAATACTTGAAAAAACTAAACGGCTGTTTCTTTGTACTTTTTTACGTTAAAATGTTTTCTAAAAAATGAGAACATGATTCAGGCTCTTCTCCGACAATTAGTTCCAAAGCCCATTCCGTTCCCGTGTGAAAGTAGGATAAGTTAGAGTTGTGCGCTGCAAAAAGTTAATGAATTGGAAACAAAGGGATTGGCGCAACGTTTAATGACGTTTTGAGACGGTTAAGTGGGCAGTGGACCAGATTGCCTGTCCCCTTCATTTTTCATGGGAAAACACCTGCTCAGGTAGGATTGAAATGCAGAGTGACGCAGGGATTTTCACCTGAGAACTCTCTCATCAATTTGTTTAGATTTCCCATTCAACCCCACCTGAGCAAAGTTGCAATAACAAAACGAAAGGTGAACAGGTTGGCTAAGGGCCCCTGGGCCCTTAAACTCATCAGATCAAATAACGCCTCGAGATCCCAGGGAGAGGATTCTTCCACTTCCGTCATCTTCTCTCAACTCAGATCACAAAATCCTTTTCCTGTACCCTTAAGGGGGCAGGTGAATCCTAACGGGACCTTACTTAAGGGCCCTTTGTCCTTATAGCATCTTCACACCATTGTACGATTGACCTTCAAGAGCGAAGATTTAGATTTAAAATTTTTTAAATTTTGGAGAGGAATTTTAAATTAAGAAATTAAGAAGAATTATTCAGGTGAGCCCTTTGAGTCCCTTAAGTGCCCGTCTTGTACCTGTGAAATGTGATTACTGCACCTGCCCTTTGGAGTCGATGATTCTATCCCATTGTCTTAGGAAGGTTTTTGTTGCATTTCTAAGGGCCCCTGATTGGAATTACCGCCCACGACCTTTACAAAAGTTCACTTTGCACTTGTCCTTTTCCCAGGCAGATTCACAGGTGGGCTAAAGACGGCTCGGCGCCATATGCTGCTGAGAACAGTCTCAGTCTCGACCCTTGGAAGGCCCTTAAGGGTACCTTTTTTTGTGTAGGAAACTGAACCTGGCTCACAGATTTTCGGTGTAGGATTCAATTTGAAATAAATCTGAAGGAGAACCAACTCTGATTCCCTTGACCAGTTTTTCAACACCAGGCACTTAAAGGGCCCTTGGTCAGAGAAAGGAAATCTCTCACTCAAGTTCATTAAGGGCTCTAAGGGCTCTCCTTGGAAAGCCACACAGTCAACTTTCTAAAAAAGGAAACAATTCCAGGACATGTGTGTTTTGGTCTCGTTCTTGAAAAAAGATCATGGATTCCTTAAGTTAAACAAGACGTCAAACACTCCCGGGCGCCGCATGACACCCAAGTACCCCCGTCCCTTGGCCGGAAATTATGAGCCACACAAATTGCCAGTTGAAACTGTCGCGCTCGGCTAGAACTTACACCAGGAGCCCTTAAGTGGTCACTTTGCTCTAACAGGGCCCAATTTCCAAAGCAATTATCATGCTAGCCCTTAGAACCGTTCCTTGGCAAGTGTTAACGTGTTTTCAATTAACGCCATCCAAATCAGCTCCACTTCCGCTAGAGCCCTTAACGAGGCTTGGTCGTAAAAATGACTCCAGCAGTTAGCATTATCGTTTTTGAATGGAGATCAGAGAGGGACTTTAAGGGCTCCTATTCAGCGATGAGCGATTCCCCTAAGTGTTAACTGCTTGTTGTGAGGGACTTAAATCACTTGTTAAAAAGTGAGGCCACTAGGGGAGAGGAGAGATCATGGAAATTAATTAAGGGCCCAGGATACACGTAGAGGGTACTTCCAAGGGCCCCTCTGCCTCACTGTGCTCATACTTATTTCTAAGAAGATGAGCTTCTTGAATTTATTGTAGCCTAATGGAAATGAGGTAAGGAGCCCTTAAGGGCTCAGAATGACAAGACACCTGCGATTCATGATTAACTCTCAAATCTTTTCGAGATTGATGATTTCGTGATTGAAATCCATCGATACACACACCTGTACGGCCTCGAAAAATTCTACAGGTAATTTACAGGTGAGAAACCTGATCTGACGCTGTGTAAATTTCAAGTTTTCCTTGGGAAGTGGCCTCTAAGTGCAATTTCTCAAGGTGTGAACTACATCTTCGCAAAATTTGGAACTAATCTTCCTGAAGATGCGGAATTGCCACTAGTAAATTATAGTCAAAAATCTTTTGCCAAGGGGCACTTAAGAGGCTTTATAAGTGGCTAAGGGCAGATTTAAAGCACAATTTCAAAGATTCAAGGAACCAAGACACCTGTGCAGGATTTTGAGAGATCAGAATCTAATCCACTTGACTCCGAAGGGTCGCGGAGCCCTTGAAACTTTAGCCTTAGATTTTTTCCTGAACATCTTGAATTTTTCTTTTTGATCTTTCCTAATAGATCCCTTACAGCTCAGATCTTCATCATCCCAATATTTTTTTATTGACTCGTATTCTTTAACAATCTGTAAATTTCAAGGGCTTTACCTGCACCTGCACCTGCAAAAGGCCGCAGGCTACAAACAGACAATAACTTAAATTACGCAAAAACGTTGATTGGATCTTCTCTCTTTTTAAATGCATCATTTATCCTACCAGCGGATAATCAAGGTGAGGAGATCAGATCAGACGTAGAAAATTCCGGTTTACAATTTTACAAACGCTGGCACATTTCTGCTCATTTTCGAAATTTTTTTTTTCAAAATAGCCAAACAAGCCTGTTCGTGAAAGAAAAAGGCATTTTACAAAATCGTGGAAGGTGGAGGTGAAATTTTAAAATAGTTTTGAAATTAAATTAAATTTACAATTTAAAAAAAAAATCCAAGGGATTATGCGAATGCTTCCAAGATTTTATTTTATTATTTATTTTTATTTCTGCGCTTTTATTTTGCTTTTTTTTTATATTAAAAATGAAAATCAAAAAATGTATACACTCATTTCGAAATATTGTGAAATGTGCACAAAATAAATGACAAAATGCTGAAGTGCAATTCTGTGAGCACTGCTAAAGAAAGAAGGTAGGAAATACAGAGTGTGTCATTTTTTTTGCGCCTGCGCTAAATGACCATAAATCATTAGTATCTCTCTGATCAGAATTATGAGCGAGGTGTAATTTCCTTCAAATTACAAGATGAATTTTCTACTTATGGAGATGAGCGAAGATCAAAAAGTCAATAAGTGCCTCTTCCCAATAAAGTCATCTCCAATTTTGGTCCAGCTCCTCCTGTGGTCCAACGGCTAAAAATAGCGATTCTTATACTTTGTAAAAAAGTGATTGAGGAATAAATTACAACAGTGATGCCTCATGCCCCTCTCCAAAAAGGGCCAATGACTAATTTCCCCATTTGGCCATGGCCATATTTAAAAATCGTTTTTTTTTATTCGCATCTCCAGAGGACTTTCCCATTGTGAACTTCCCATTTTGGGACACGAGGACCAAAAGAAGCGCTGTGTCCAAATTCGGGCACAAGTCAAAAACTTTTTGTTTTGTTTTTGATTGTCAGCGTCAACGCCTTGGAGAGTGACGCCTTGGCCCAGGTATGGAGCGGTTAAGGGAAAGGCAAGAGCAGGACGCTGAAAAGTGACGCTGATGCTGCCAACAGTTCCTTTGCCTCTAGTCACAAAATAAATGACAATTTGCAAGGATTCTTCACCAAACTTGATTTTCTATTCAACTGCGACCTTGCAAGGCAAGCAACTTTTGTGATGAAAAGCTCTGTACAATTAAAATGTCTAAAATCTTGACTTGGAATTATAATGAAAGGAGATGGGGGAATCCTGAGTAATTAAAATTTTAGGTTTGGAGAATTTAGACGCCATTTAAAAAAAAATTCAAAACGGAAAAAATTACGTAATATTTCAGATAGATTAGCCTCGCTTTTTCCATTAAATACAAATCTGCAATTTAAATCAATTTTTAATTTTTTACCGCTTTTGGATTTTTCTGAATTATGCTAATTACTGTTTAAGGGTGTGATCAAAGATGAAGTCATATGTGCCAGGAGCGACTGGAAATGAAGCACTTTTGACAGTGAAAAAAAAGATTGCATTAATTCTGGGTTAGGCTTTCACACCTGCTTTGTTCAGCCTCTAGCGAAGTAATGCAAGAAAAATGTAGAAATGTTTAAAAAATAAAATATTTAAAACTTTTTTTTTGAAAATGTCTTTCGAAAGTTTTTTGAATTTTTTTTTTTGAATTTTGTAAATCATTTACATTTATATGAACCGATAGTTTGTGATAAAAAATTGTGGTAAGAATTTTAGATAGCAATTAGTAGGGCCTAAAATAACGTTTTTGACATTGAGGGACCCTTGAGTCGATCATTTCGGTGTTCTTTACCGTTATGTTTGTGCATTTGAAGCTATTGAGGAGATATAACAGTACCCTTGAGAGTCATTTCGAAGTGTGCAATTAAGGGGACACAGAAAAGGTGAGGTTGAAGTCCTACATTGATTGAAGGGACGAGTACGTGAGGGAGACAAGGGACTTTCTTGGACTTGAAGGGCCCTCTAACATTTCCTTGCTCATTTTCGTAGCTTTTATGTTGTTGGAAACGGTCATTTAAAGATGAGTAACTAATGGGCCCTTAAGTCTCGGAAGAGCCACTTTTAGAACAAGAATTTTAGAACAAGTTGATAAATGACTCAAAAGTGTCCAAGAGTGGCGAAGGCACAAAAACGTTTTCAGAGATGACGAATTTGAATTTTTTTTTTTGAAAATTGTATGATTCACTTTATAAAGGGCTCTCTAAATGCCTGCGTCCACTTTCCACTGAATCAAAGTCCGTGACCAATTGAAAGCAGCATTGTTCTCATTATTTTAAGGGTCTCGAAGGCCCTTTAAGGCTCAAGTGTCTCAAATTGAGACACTTTACAGCACTAACTCATCCTCATCATCCGACATTTCAAAGAAAAAGTACCTCGACATTAAAAAAAATGTTTAAAAAATGTTATAATGTGAGGAAAAATCACACCAAAAATGATTTAAATATACGCACAAGATCACTTAAAAAAAGCACTTAAAACGTATTGAAAGTAATTGATTAGATTCGCAAGATCACGCAAAAAAGCCTCTGAATTACATGTAATAAAAAATGATATTTTAAAAAAACCAAAACCATGCCCAAAATCAAAGTTAGACAAATCCGAATCTACAGAATTGACATTAGATCTTTATTTTTTTTAAGCTCGATTTGAAATAAATTGTTAATTAAGCTACATCCTAGTTAAAGTGGTAGTTAAGTGGTTAATTAAAAGTTAGTGTAAACGTTCTTAAATTGTTGATTGGTTTTGTCGAGGCAGTCGAAGGTGAGGACAGGTGAGCTGTTGGTTGTAGCAGCGCCGGCAATGGAGAGACACTTTTGGGAATTGAGACCCTTCAATTGGAAGTACCCAGCCTGGGACTGTTGAGCAATTAACATTAATTAACTTAATTAATTAACTTAATTTTTCTTAAAGTAGCTTGCTCTTACGCTTGGGACTTTGGTGAAGAGTTGACTTCCGTCAAAAGTAGCTCCAGCGCACGGTGACTGGATAATTGCCGCACGGTTTACGGTACTGTCTCCAGCCACTGCCATGCACTTTCCCGACTTCCGACTTGTCAAGTAATGGTACTCTTCATCGTTAGAAATATACTGAAATCGAAATTTAAAAAAAAAATGCGTTTCTTGTTGTGAAATTTTTAAAATTCTGATTTAAAAAGAAGCAAATGTTCAAAATCAAAATACTTTTTCGAAAAAACACGGAATTTTGAACTTTTACTAACCTTGTACGCACTTTCGGAATAGTGCTCATTAGTGGCAGTGACGAGGCAGTCGAAGATGACCATGGTCGCACCGTCGTCCGTGGAACCGCCGCTGACACCAATGCACCGTTGGCTTGCGAATCCTAGGAAAAAGGAATATTTAGTGGAGAAGAAGGCAGTGGTTGTTCCGTCTGGGCCTTGTGCCTGTAATTAAACAAATAAACAATTGTTAAATTATTAAACAATTAAATTGTTTGAGATATTAAACACTAAGAAATTAATTATGATTTAAAAATGTAATGTATGTAATTGCAATTTACTAACATTGATGTAGGAGAAGTTGATGAAGAGAAGAGTAAAGACTGTAACCAGGATTTGAGCCATTTTGAAAAAAAAATTTTAAATGTTTCGTTATGCCGGGACCTAACTTTCCGTTCTCCTCTACTTTCCTTAGGGAAAAGTACCGTAAAGTTTCAAAATTTTACAAATATGGTTCCTAATAACAACCC
>VYYI01000878.1:0-24624 GCA_021029175.1 Bilobella aurantiaca
TAAGGCAATGCCTTAGACACATAAGGCAATGCCTTAGACACATAAGGCAATGCCTTAGACACATAAGGCAATGCCTTAGAAAAATTAGGCAATGCCTTAGACACATTGGGAAATGCCTGAGACACATAAGGCAATGCCTTAGACACATTGGGAAATGCCTGAGACCCATAAGGCAATGCCTTAGACACATTAGGAGGTTTGGAAGGAGATTGACCTATGACGTTAACCATCAACCTTGTAACAAACATCGTTTTTTTGTAATACTGGGGTCGATCGATGACCCTGAGGGTCATACACATATGGTATGGTTTTTACCTTTGAACTTGACGGTAAAGTGAGGTGACACTGCAAACAAAGCAGTTAATGGGGAAATTTATTTTAGAAAATAAAAAAAATAAAAATGAGCTCTAATCTTTCTAATTTTAAATTTTTTTAATTTAATTTCTAAATTTAATTTTTTAATTTTAAATTAAGCTCTAATTTTCTACAATCAGAGATTGTAGAAAATTGAAAGAATTTTTTTGATTCTTTGAACGTAGCTTTATACATAAATTTACCTAAAAAGTAATCGAGCTCTAAAACGCTCAAGCAATTTTTTTAAAATGTAATTTAAACTAGAATTTTGCCTAAGCATTGCAGTTTATTCTTCAGCAATATGGTACCAGATTAGCAGTAGAAACAATAAAGTAACAAATAAAAATTGGAAATGAACTACGACTCAAGTGCACATTTATTTTTTGCAAAGAAACCAATTTACACGTTAGTGAAACATCTCTGGCATAATTTGCTGATATTTTAAAGATGTTTTATGTTTCTACAACCAATAACTGCGCTTTGAATTCATCCAAAATAGATGAGTAATCCGTCGGATCCTTATCTGATTTTAGATGATCTCTAATTTTCTTTAGAACAGCAAGTAATTCTAAAATATAAAAATCGAGTTTACTCAAAAGCACTTTAGAATAATCAATTATGATTTTACGTGGCGGAAAATTGGCTTCGTCGAGTGTAACCTCGAATTGAAGCTTTTGAAAGTTAATCCTCTCTATTATTTCATTTCTTTCCTTTGTAAATCTTGCCCTCATCAATTGAGCACAATCGTCGTTCCAGGGTAATACACCATCCAGTTTGGGAGCAATTAGCATATACATTGTTGACCGAAGATCATCCTTAGGGCTTGGTGCTGAAGGTAAGTTAATTTGTAGTAGTAAAAAGTGCATATGCGTAAAGGACTTATTTTTAAGCACATATTACCGGATATATGGGAGTTACAATTGCAAATTTTTTGAATAGTGTGTGCCTCACCCACAGAATTGTTCCGTATTATAAGGGAAAAATTTGTATAAAATTCAGACTAATTGGTTATGGCTGAATTCTAGCCTAACATTTAGAGATGGTCATCAATATTTTTCAGTAGCATAGTTACTTTACTAATATAAAATCTACGCAACTTTCCGACTTTAAATTAAGCTGCAGCTTGGATCAATTTGTTGAATGCTGACTTTTAAAGTAGTTCTAGCGAACGCAGCGCGACGCCGGCCTTACTTATTGCCCTTCTGGATGTATTTTATGTGAACTAATGTATTATTAAACTCAACGACTACAACTAATGGGAAGTATAGGCATGTTAGGGGGTATGGATTAGCTTGTTCACCAAAGTTTGGGAAGTCTACTTTAATTTAGCTTAGCCAAACATGCCTGTCCATGAGGATCCATAAGTAAAATTAATTGTCGTAGGACTATACATTTCTGTTATAATATCAAAAATATTTCTTACGACCACCAGAGTGGAGATTTGGACTAATGTACAAAGGTGTTCCAATTCTGTACTTCGGATCCAGTGGACTATTTGGAATATCTGCAAAAGCCAAGTCGAAAAGAAGCAGACCTGTTTTGTTAACAGGGTCTCGATAAAGCAGGTTGTCGGGCTTAATATCTCTGTGCGTAATGCCACTACGACATAATCCTTGAAGACTTGTAACCTAACCATAAATTTGGTTAATTGAATTGGCTACAGTAAAGTTTGCGATTAAAATGTTTAAATTTTATGGTGAAGTTATGTCAAATATGACTTTTTTCATTGTAATATTACACATGCAGCTAGACATACCAAGCTGAAGCCCACATCTAATATCTCCTTAATAGAAGTTGCCAAAGTTTCAAATCCAAGGTCGTACAAGTTTTTGCTGTTTACGTGTTCCATTAATATTGCTTTTCCAACGTAGTCTCCCGTAACATCACCATAAGCAATTAGCTTGAGAATTCCATCTTTAAAGTTCAAAATAGTAAAAAAGTTACATTGTCCTATTAAATTTCATAAGTATTAACCAATACTTTTTGACAATTATATATAATAAATTGTTGATATCGGGAGCGGCCTGATGACAGCGCTAGTGAGTTAGCAATTTACCTTACCTGATAAATTACCGTCTTCTTTTAACCTGCATGTTGCCTTCCACTCGTTGTCAAATATAGATATTATCTGCGATGCTGCTTCTTTTGTGAGCTGGTTGTTACCGTCCTCGTTTTGTGCTTGCTAATTTTGAGTAAAAAATGTAAATATTAGTTTTTTTTACAATGAAAGCCATTATTATCGACCAGATGTCTAGTCCACTTAACAAGAAGGTTACTTTGCAGCAAAAAGTATAGGTTTTTAGTATAGAAATTGATCCATTTTTATCAATTTATTTTTATTTGTGTCTATCAAGATATGTGTATAACTTATTAATTATTAGCTTACCACTTTTAATGCAAAATCTTGCCCTCCAAAATTTACTGAAAGCAAAATATGTTACAATATCAAATTACGGTTGAATTGAAAATCACGAAAGATGGTGTGAATATTCTTGACTATATTTGCATATTTAATGAATTTAAATTTATTCTTTACTGTCAATTACTGTATCGAAGAAATGTTCAAAATTCTAGATATTTATTTGAAATTGTATTTTATTACCTAATAGCACAACACTAGTTCCACCACTTCCCAATTCCATTTTGAATGTAAATTCCAGTGGTGTTTCCAGTGCGATTGTTCCATCAGATTCTTTGAACGTTAAAGTAAGGACAGCAAGTGACCCCTCGAATGCGAAGAGAAGCAACAATATGTTGTAATACATAGTTCTCTGAAAAAAAAAGTTTTGTTTAAAGAGTAAAAATAACACAACATACTGTATAAATTTATATGCATTTTATTTAGATTTTGCAAATCAACCAGTGATGCGAAATTGTTTAAGCTGCATTAGTTACAATATTAAATTACTTGAGTAAGAGCTTCAATTTCAAATCCACTACCAGGAACTTCCTCTTCTATTCACAAATTCTTGTAGATTTTATACATTTATGCTGTTGACGTAGTCGTAGGCTCTCGTTTGGTGATGAGAGTTTTTTTTATTCATCGGGTTTAGTATTTTGTCTAATTAATAACGAAATTCCTATTCAGTTGCATTTGCTATATTTTGAAATTGGGAAAATTATTTTGTGTTCCATGTCATTACCGAGCAAATACAAAATTAGGAAACCAAAATCGAAATACAAATACAGAGAAAACCACAACCAAGGACGACCGAAACCGAGAAAACCGAAAACGGCATTAAAGCATAATATGGGTTTTCTTGGTTTTGGTTTTCTCAGTACTGACCTGCTACCGTAATTTTGTACACAATTGGGAACGAGAATTTCAATTGACAAATTAATCAACTAACATCTTGTCGTCGGGTAAAGAACACTACAACATTAAAAAAGTACTTCTTTAGCTATATGTATTGCCACTATTTGTAACTAAGAGTATGGTTAGCTGCACTGAAAATTTTTAGCTACTTTCATGCCTTCCATTTTAACTATGTGTGGCAATTTCGAGATATGTCTAGATAAGTGTTCCACATTTTTTATTTATTTATTTATTTTGAATTTAAAATAGGAAGGTAAAGTATGTAAATATTTTGTAGAATTGTGTTCCAGAGAGTAGGGGCTTATTTTCCTTTACAAAAAGCTGTAGCAGCTTGCCTTCAGAAATTAGCAACTTAATGTAATGCTTTACAAATTCTTCTCCATTTTTTTTCAGAACTTGCATTTTACTAGTGCATGAGACATAATTGTAAGAAACATTATAACCAACAAGACTTGTTTAAACTAGTTTTTGTTATTTTGTAATTAATTTTTCAGCAATACTGTCTCAAACAGAATTTAGGTGTGCACATTTCTGTCTGGAAAATGTGGCAAGGAAATTTAGTCTCAGGGATTTCTATGAAAATTTGTACAAATGCTAACTACATCACAGATGCAGATGTTTTACTAGTTAAACAGAAATAATTTTCACACCATCCGTTTGCATTGTAATCGCTTAACTCGAAATTACTAAAACGTCTCAATAATTTGTCCAATAATCAGAATATACATGCTTTCTTTAGCACTAACTACTAAGCTGGGTTAATTGAGATGTGGAAAATATTTTTTGATTTTATTAGAAAACTGTCCATTTGAAAAAATGAAATTTTTTTGATGCTATTTAATTTGCTTATGGTCTGATCAACATGTTTGCTTGTGTTGGTGAGTGGGGGATGGTGGTTTTATCCTGTGGGTTGACTGGGAAATACCGAGTCCTGATGCAAGCTAATGGACTTTCTGCTGGGCAATGAAAGTGGGGTTGACCACCGAGGAGCCTCTTGCTTAGTCAGAGGCTGAGTACCACCTTACGCATATCCACCCATCTTCATATTAACAACCTTGCGGCTCACAAGTATTCTACATTCTAGAATACAAGCAGTGCTTTCAATCATTCCCAATGTTGGTTTATGTCGAACTACAGCAGTGGTACCTAGCTGATTTAGCACAAAAAATTGAGGAAATTTTTATACATTTATACATTTTATACAAATTTTACTTATATTTTTTTTCAGATAATTTGTTGAAATCGAAGATTTCAACCGAAATTTTGCAGCGCTAATTTGCTTAAGTTTTTAAACTGTTAATATTGGAAAACCGATAATGTCTTTGACTTGCTATTTAAACCTGAAACCAAGTTAGGATACCGTAGATTTCTAAATAGTGCTCCAATCCTAAATATGTATGTATGTTTGTAACAGGGAGCCCACTACCTATTGTTAGGATAGTGAGACTCACGCCGAGCATGCGTGAATATGGCATATTTCGGTCACTGCTATTGGGAAACAGCGTTGTTTTATGGGCGGATCGAGATACCCAGGCACTAAAAGTGTTCATGAATAGTATAACATAAACATTTAAATAATGAGGTTACTTGAAGCTTCACATAAAATTTTTTAATAAATCACAAAAAGAAACATTTTGGTCTCTTGAAATGTATATTCATAATGACATCAAAATTTTAAGTCACTGTTATTAGAGTGAATTATACCAATTTGTACTTTTTAAATTTTACTTTATTTATGCACACGTTTCTAAATTTGTTTACTTTTGCAACTGTAACTATGGAACATTACACCAAGAAACAGGAGGATCATCACCCAAGTTTTACGACCCGTTTGTACAACTAAATAAACGACATTTTGCAAATGACAATAACAATAAGCTCTACGCATGCATAAGTTTCAAATTATAAAAAATAGAAAAACAGGATTTTTCTTATAGAGGATGGCGTGTGATGTGAGAGATTTGGGTTTTATTTATTTGGGTTATGGGTAAGTTGAGAAAAAATCAGACCTTTTTTTTCGTTTTCTCACTTCACAGACGAATTTCTATAAGTAAACTTTCTATAAGAGCCGTGGGCTCCAGGCTAGGACTTCTTATCCTTTCCACCAGAGTCATGGGAGCGAATCTTGTAATCAGACACATAAAAAAAGTGTAATGAACAATAAATTTGCACACTTCATAGCCGTGAACTTTTTTTTCGAACCTTTTTTTCGGAACTTTTTTTTCGGAACTATTACCTGCTCCCAATAATTCTGTGCATAGTTACATCCTGAATTAAATGAACACGTAGTGAAGCACATTACAATTTCCAGACAACTCAATGTTGGCTAATAAGTTGATCTATATATATATATATATAAATTTGAGCTGTATCTGTTTAATATTGTGTCTGTATTTATTATAGTTACGTCTAAATATGAGATTAATTTGTAAAAGAAAAGAAGTCCCTTTACTTTTGCAATTAATTTGAGCGTATTGTTATTTGGCTAGATTTGCAACCATCTTCTATTGTTAAATAAACTTACAGCACAAGCACAATACATTAGCAAACTCATTGTACTAAAATTTTGAAACTAAATGCAAATATAAAGCATATAAAATTTATATCCGCGAGACCTTTAACTCACCAGTCTATCACGACCACGTCTAAAAAACGACCAAAATATTCATTCAAATAAGTACTGAGATTATGTTATAAAGTATAACCTAAAGCCTGATGTCATGATGCGTACATTAAAAGACAATGCGAAAATAAACTAAAAATAACATATTTAATATTTTATGCATTGAAAGTACAAAGAGGGTAATAGCACTGTAGCCGCTGTTAGAAATTTGGCAGAATTTGTAGAATGAGCATTGTTTGTGAGTATTTCAGTTCGCGGGGTTAAACGGACTTTATCATGAACATCAAATTTACCAGGACGATGCCCGATGTTGTTTTGATTTGAATATGTGGTAAAGTTATGCCCAAAAATGTCATACAGCTGCTCATATGTGAACCACTTGAGGAGGCTTTCCGTCCACTCATACTTATCGTACCTGCATTACGCTAATTGTACTAATTGTTGACCTAATTATTCACTTAAAATACACAAAACTTACCCAAAAATTTGTAAGACATCCCTCGATGACGTAGAAAAGGAGGCCAATAGAATTTTCATCAAAACTAGAAATGTGCAGTAATTAATTTTGTCACTGATGTTCTTAAAATTGCACATTTATATGATGCCTGTCTGCATAATGAAAGAAAAGCAGCCCGCATTATGTTTAGCAAAACTATAAATAAAATTCCATACGTTTGAATAAATTTAAAAAACGCAAACCATTTAAGGCGTTGATAAATATCTAAGCAGAATAGGATTTGTAAATAAATTCTAGATGTGTAAAAATTTATGTAAATATTTACCTTTTTAATTGCTGTTAAAGCCACTATAATTAAATATGCGTTAGCAAAACTACATTTAAACGAAGCAGGTATGCCATAGATGTAAGTCATGTGTAACTAAGCAATGATAACTAATGACTCAGCAATAGCGTAAGCTATCTAGTATATTCTGAAGAATATTTGATGTACTGAATTTAAAATAGTGTCAGTAAAATTTATCATCAAATTATTATCATAAATTATCCATTTTCTCCTTACAAAAGTTTAAATTAAAATTACCTTCAAAAACCCGTGGAGCTAAAACAGTATGAAATTTTGTTACCACTAGTTATAATAATTAATAATTATTTATTAATAAGTAACTTACAATTCAGACAGAAAATTGCACAACCATGAGCGGGGTAATTGGCTTCAATACTTTTGATTACTTCCATTGCGTAGGAAATGCAATCGCGGCATGCGTGCTTTCGGTAACTAAAGCCATTTAAGTTGACAATTGCGACGCCTTGCAGAGAATTTGTGTCGCGTAGTTTAGTAGTAAAAATTTCTGCAATTTTCCAAGTGACCCGCAACCCCAGATAACGTTTACTCTGAATGGAGACTTTTCGGAAATCAAATTCTCCAATAAACAATACAAAGGCTACACGAACAATTTAAATAAATAGAAAATTTTGTTGAGCTAATAAATATATTATATTTATATTTCATTATATTTGTGTCATTATATGTATGCTTTTACTTTTGAACTAAATTTGTAAAAAACGTTAGTTCAAATTACCTGGAGTGCCAAATTTATCAACTGCAGTTTTGTAAGGAAGCTCACGATCCAATGAATTTTCTTCATTTAAAATTCCGTCAATTTTGTTTTCAAATCTCCACTTTATTGTCTTAAAAAATGTATTTAAATTCAAAAAATTTATGTTTTTAAAAGTGCTTAATATGCATTACTTACTTTTTTAATATTTTCTGAAGCCAATTCTACATTCAAATTTACCACTTTGAGAAACCGCAGCAGGTACATATCGTCCTTCATGTACTCATGCGGCAAAATCGCTTCTACCCGCGGAAGAATCTTTTTAAAACAAAAAATAGTTGATAATTTTGTTTTCTTTTCTGTTTAAATTTTAATTCATAGTTCTAGAAAAGTAGAGTAGCCATAAGGTCTACATAAGTATTACCCGCGTACGATTTTTTTTTATTATAGAATTGGCTATATTATTCTATTCTTCACACAAAAAATCGATATTGCAGATAAAAAAAATGATACCTGATAATTTCAGGTGACATTTTGTTTTATCAATTACATTGCCGAAGGCATTAAGATATTTTAGAATACTAGTCGTAGTTAACGACGAAAATTATACGGTTTTATGATGTTGCGCAGTGGGTCCGAATTGCCCCAGACTTGGCCAAATGCCTTAAAATCGAACTATGTAATATTGATGAACCGTTTGTAAAAATTGCTTTTAAACTATTTTGTAACTTTGATTCTCAAATTTGATCCAAATCGCACAATGTATAGGGACACGGCTAGGCTTTGAGCTTTCATTGTGAAATTGAAATATATAGAATTAGCATGGCTATTCCATGGCAGAACGTATGTAACCCATGCTATCCCGTGCAGTGAAAATACGACTTGTACGTAACAAAACATGTCACTGTCAAAGATTTAAACAAATTGCCCCAAATTGAGAAACTTAGATATGCGTTTGGATAAGAAAGGGTATTTTTCGTTTGGAATTATCCAATTTGTCTGTTTTCTCTCATCCCAGGGGATGTTGCAAAAATTATACAACTAAAGGGCTATTTTGTTAACCGTACTTGGCTATGTAAGTGGCCGACAATGGGAGTTTAGATGTTTTTTATGGTTAGAATTGAAGTCAATTTTTTTATAAAGCATTTCCACTCAAAATGGAATACGTTTGCGCGTGAGATTTGTCTCGTTTCGTGTCTGCAGTGTCAATCGAGCAGTCGGAGAGGACCTCTGAAAAGAGTCATAACACGTCTCTTGGTCGTGCAAAAAGTCACCGGTTCTTTAGTATCAGAGATGTGCACCGTTTGTAATTTAAATTTTTCATTTTTGGAAATAAGTTCAATTTGGGGGCTAACTCTTTCCTAGTATAGGTTTGTTTCGCTAGTTTTGGAACGTAAATTGCAACATAAATTTAGAGACAGAATACTTAGGCATAGTCATACTTAACATAGTCATAGTATAAAATATAAACCTAAAATGTACAAAAAAGAAAAAATCGAGAAGTGATGGTAGGATTCGAAGTCGCAACCACGCTTTCTTGTGCATGGTACAAAAATGTGTAATTTATGTTGATTACTTGATTTTGTTACACAAAACATGCAAGTTCTACTGAAAATTTCAATACAAAATGAGTTGGCCAAATCTGTGTCCAATCGGGCCCACTGTGCGTTGATGTGTAAAGTTTTTTTAAAGACTCCAAAAGATTCGTTACTGCAATTACAACTTTTTATATTATCAGTCACTACTAGTAAATTAATCACTGCTAGGATGGCATGCTATCAATTTTTGTGCATGGCTTCTGAATTAGCAACCCAGGTTACTGTACTTGATAAAATTAGCCTGATTTTTCGGGATGTTATGCATTCCTTACCTGATGCAATGCTTCAATTTCTGCCGGAGACAATGAAAATTGTATTGCAGTGCTAAGGGCTGCAATACTTAGTAATGATAAATAATAAATCAAAATCCACATCACTTTGTCTAAAATAAACAGGTACTAACCATTATATTTTATAAAAATTCCTTTACGATGTGCTCTCCACTGTCCACTAACAAGGTTTTATAAACTTCTAGTTGAGACGTGGGAAAAAGAGAAATTTTATATTTGCATTTTGCGAAAATTATATGTGCGTCGATCTATGATTGATCTCGCCATTGTGACCATTAGTCATGGGAAGGAAAACTGGGATTTCCAGAAAAAAAGTTTCAAAAACAATATCCCTGACTGGTTTAATCCGAAATACCAAGCTGCTGTATTTTCTAGAACTATTACCCATTTGTGTATTTTTTTTGCTATATTTCACTAATTTTACGCATTGTTAAGAATAAAAAAGAAAGAGTAATATATTAATTGTGTTGGTTAATTATTTCTTCTTTTGGAAGCGCCACGTGTACCAATTAAACACTATTCCAATTATTATTGCAATATTTCATTAAACTTTCTACAAGCGTTGAGCATTTTTAATTATCAATATTATTCATTATTAAAATATATAAATATTTTAATAATTTTTAATGCTACAACGTGGAAATTGCTATTATACATATTTAACCTGCGATGCATCCATCATTATTACTATAGCCAAACGGAGCCTGTCCCAGGACAGGGGAGTTTCACTTTGAACTTTTGGGTACAAAAGTATAACAAGCCACGTGAGAGGCTTGCTGAAATTTGTTTCTAAAAAATATATTCGCATTACACCTATTAGGGAAACCATTTGAGGATAACAAATTTCACTAAAATTGTATTACTGTGGCATAGGTTTGCGGGCGAGTGCTTAGCATATAATTAGTTACTCCAGTAAAAAAATAAGTGCTATCTACCAAACAACCTCTCTATATGACACATGTATTAACAAGATCCTTCAATAAACGTGTATTTAAATTTAAAGCCGGTCAAGTTATAAATAAGACGTTTTTATTTCTAATCAGCAAAACCACACGCCAATTTACAAATAAGCAAAACCTCAACCGCAATTAATTTTTCATACCTTTGAATAAAGTTAAACTTCCTGTTTGCTTTTAAACAGAACGCGCTTGAATATTTATATGAGCTATAACATACATGCCTGAAAATATAATGAACGGTGAAACAGCCGAAGCAGGTAAGACGTTTCAGAAAGAACATTTATTTAGTAAAAATAATTTTCACAGCAGTAGTAATCAAGTAAACAATTGTTTACTTGCCCAATTGCCCAATTGTTTGAAATTATTTAATTTTGTCTATATTTCCGTTTTCAGAATCACTTATTCTAACCAAAAGTGGTCCGAAACCAAATTTCTTGGATTTAAGTGGTAAAGTAGATTTTGACTTTGGTGAAATAACGCACCCACAGTTTGGAAACTTGAAGATATATGGATCATTTCCACGAATTAAGCCAAGGATTATGCGCAACGTTATACAACCTGAAGAACTGAAAACGCTAATTTTGAAATTAACACATTTTGTTGATTTGCATTTTAACCGCAAAGAGGAGTCTAGCTATTGGTCAAGATTAATTGAAGCAGTTGCCAAATTCACTGCTTTCATGAATCCCTTCAATGACGTGAACTCTCATAAAATGGAACATGCTTTGATAACTATTGGTTGGTTTTGGATTTTCGATGATACTCTGGAAGGATTAATTGAAGAAAATATTCCATTTGAAAAAATTAATCAAGCAACATCTCAGTTTGTGTGTGTTCTACGTGGACAAGACAGTGAATTTTTAGATATCAAGCATTTTCCAAGGTTTAGAGAGCTACACAACGCTCTGAAATATGTTTATGCAAGTTTGAATAGAGACTTTCCAAATTTCAAAATTCGCTTTGGACTATTTATTTCCCGCATTCGCCGGTTTTTTGAGGCACATAAATGGAATTCAATGGAGAATATTGCCGTACATCACAATGAGAGTACCTTCTTATTTCTGCGTCAAATCTCTGCGTCCTTTGATGGTATTGCGGAATTGATTTATGCTTTGAACCATGAGCGTCTCGATAAGGAAATTCGGAAATCACTGTTACTGGAACGCATTTTGCAAATTGTGAACGGTTACGGAGGAATGGCAAACGATTTGCTCGGGCTAAAAAAGGAACTTGAAAGGAATGAACGAGATAATTTTGTAGTGTTTCACCTCACAAAGCAAGAGAAATCAATTCGGGAAATAGTGGAACAATCGTGCAAGTACCTCAGTTCAGAATTGAATGAATATGTACTCCTACGAAATTCAATTTTGCTAAAGTATCCAAACGACCCGAGTTTGCAAAAATACATGGATGTATTAGAAGCTGTTATTGACGGACACATCTGCATTTATAGTGATAGCTCAAGATATCTCACAACAGGATTTGTTAAACTAACTCGATAATAATATAGGTATACTTGCTTAGGGCTTAAATTACCTACTTTGTTTAGTTCGGCCTTATTAGAACAAGTTGTGTATTACAGTTTTCTATAATCAAATATCAATTACTATTTTAAATTGATTTAATGAAACTATTTGCACTACTAGTTATTATAAAAACACATATTTGCAAACTTGTTGGAAAAATTTTCGTTTAATTTCCTCTGATGTAAAATTTGTGGGCCTCGTACTCGTGTAATCCATCGAGAGGTTTTTTTTTTAATTGCTTGTATGTATGTACCGATATCGCACTCCAAAGCTAATAACTGACTTGCAAAACCAAAATTCACTGCAAATTGAATTGCACTTGCATATCTGATGAGATCAAGTGGTTTACGGTAAAGTTCTGAACCAATTGGTTTCTTTAGTTTGAAGAAGAAACCTAAACCTAACCTTTCCCCTTACTTGACCTTCTAATAAACCACAATATAGAAAAATCGGCGGTTTGGGTTCGTGCTAGTAGAATAATAGTTATGATTTCCTAATCATAATTTTTAAATAAATGTTCTAGACTTCAGCGTACCTTCAAACGTAATTTTGCTCGCTTTGAATATTCCAATAGGTTAGTAATAGTTTCAAGTATATTGCTTGCGGTGGCTAGAACCTAACGCGGGAGGAAACGAAGGAGCGCATAAAAACATTTGGTTGGGCGTATTTGGATATGAGGCCGTAGCTGCACAATGCAACTCGGGAATTCAAAATTTGACTATCGAAGTGTTCAAAAGATATTGAAGCCAGCAAAAAGAAAGCTATTCTAGAACTGGCGTATTATCAAATTCAATAACATTTGTTATTTTACTATTAAGTGAATTATTGGTAGCGTCTCCACCGCTAACTCTCAATCATGCACGTTTATAGAATTACAATTGTTTTAGAATATAATTATTCAGTATTGTTCAATGAGTGTTACGCCTATAAGTGCAACTTAACTGGAGAATTACTAAACACAATTATAGGGAATAATAATTTGAATTTAATCAACATGAGATTATGTGATCCTGAATATTTAAAACATTCACTAGTAATGCAAACAAAAATATTTAATGATGCATTGTATTAACATCTTCAGCTTAATATTATAAATCAACTATTATATTTGTATTTCACACAATGCAAAAATCTATATAATCATAAAATTATGCCTAGTGTCTCCATCGACTGCGAAATCTTTCAAATTAAATTAAGTATTATATTTTCAAGAGTGACGTAGGATGTTTACACTAGATGTCCCCACGAGTACAGAACATGAATGAAATACTAAGATGCTAGTCACAAATATCATTAAAATCAGATTCACCGTAACATTAATTTTCAGCATAGATGTCATCACTATATAGAAATAATGTCTTGTAAGATGTGTGTTTGGCATTTACTATTGCCTGGCATAGCATTAATTTTATTGAGTTTGATTAATAGAGCTGTGATTAAGACTATTCTCCTTTTTCTATTGGCCATAATGTCAATTTATTTTTTGAAAAGTACAGTTTGATTAGTTTTACTTCAAGGGGTGTACATGCAAGCGTAGCAAAAGCACTTTTTGTAACAAAAAAGTTCAATTGAACTACAAAACTATGGTTAAGTTGCATTTAAACCCCATTTGTAGATACGGCTCACAGAAATACTCACTTAAATGGGCAATTGTACACCAATGCTAATGCACAGCAGAAATAAGGAAACATGCTATTTCTTGGCTGCAGTAGTGCTTCTGCTCATCATCGGACTTAAATCTTGTATCAAGTTTTCAATAAGAGCAATTCTGCTTCTAAGGGATACGTATGAATGTAACAGTATATCATCCTATATTTCATTATATTGATAATGGTCAAAATGCTCCGTAGCATTGCTTTCTTCATTTTGAGTGTAAATGTTCCTTGCGGCGGCAGGTTGAGGATAGGAATGTAGCTATTGAAAAAAATAAGGCTGCATAATGGTGATGAATATTTTCAAATTTAATTCAATAGATTTGCCATTTTACTGCATGAGGGTTAGGTAAGTAATAGGGAAATTATAGGGGAGTTAGTAGAAATTCAAGTTGTACGTGAGAAAGGAATAGTTTCTAACATGAAAGAGCCTTACAGAAGGGTATCGCCAACCTGATAATGTTGCTTGTGCATTGCTTGCAGTTTTGGGAATAACTATGCATCAACAACAGAACGTTTTGTTAACAGAGGTAGGTAAGTAATGTTAGTGTAATGGAATGGAATTGTGAGTGAAACCCCAAGGCCCGTAGTCCGGGGGGTTAGGAGCCTTGTCCTAACTTGGGTAGGTGCCGAGATACTAATCCCGGCACCAGGACAGTCCCCAGCACAGCAAAATGTAGTAGTGTGGTAGTGGTGAGTGGAGGCCTGAAATGTTGCGGTTGTGGAGGCTGAACATGGGTGGGTATGCGTAAGGCGGTGCTCAGCCTCTGCCTATGCAAGAGGCTCCTCGGTGGTCAACCCTACGTTCATTGCCCAGCAGAAAGTCCATTAGCTTCAGACCTCTGAACTTCCAAGTCAACTAACAAGCAGAAATTACCCTCCCCCACTATCTAGCACACACGTACATTGGCCAGGCCTATAGGCGAATGTCAAAGAACAAAAAAAAATTGTGAGTAAAACCATATAATTTGAGGAATATGGATTGTAACAAATTATTCATATTTCCACTACAATATGCATGTCTTTAGCATGAACAAAGATTAATGGTAAAATATCAGTACTATCTCACAATGCTGAAAAAGTTGCCTAGATGAAATCCTACTCACGTAGAGTTATAATGTATATAAAGTTATTGCTCTCAATAATAATTTAGTGCATTGATTTTCTAAAGTTCAAACGCGTAAACTTCAATCCATAGCTGTTTCTTAAATAAAATTCAAAAGGTGTTCGTTGGCCGCAGAGGTAACTAAACATTTCTACGATTTTACATATACAATTTTTAAAATCTAAAAGAAGAAAATGGCTTCAAATAACAGGGAATCTACTATGAGCGTTCTAAAATTTGATTTGACAAATATGATAGTCAATAAAAACTGCCGGGGTCATTGTAATTATATACTTATAACTAACTAAGTTAATTAATTACTTGTAATTATATACTTATTTCTTTAAGAACACATTACACAGTTACTGCTAAGCAATGCTGCTCAAGGTATTCCTGCTGCTTGCTGTTGTTGTGATTGCAAATGCAAAAGTTACAATCACATTTACGAGTACTGACGGATCCAAGGAGGCGGGAAAACCTTTAGAGTTCATTGTTAATGATGATATAAACTCTGGGGGAACAAGCGATGTTTTTCAAGGTAGGGCAAAATTTTCCATTATATTAAAATCAAACGCATAAGCCTGTAATAATGAGCCTAAAAGACATATCGTTTTGACATTAATAATCAGCTCAAATTTCCGCCCGGTGTCTTCCAGGCATATTTGTGCAATAGTGCTAAAATGCCAGCGGATTAGAAATATCGAAAATATTAATCCAAAATTTTATAACCATACTCTGCAAAAAGAGCAATTTGGGTTTGTAAGCCTGACAATTGTGATGATAAAGAAACTACAATCATTCCATCTACAGTTTTTGGAATTAATTTGTTGATTTAATTTAAGTAATAAAGTTAACTACATTTATCACATTGAGACCCAAGCATTAAAGTTATGAATGAATAGTTACAGAGATTTTTTTAACTTGCAGTTACTGAAAATAATGAAACTGGTGATGTGTACGCTTTGAAAATGGTAAGTATCACGTTACAATCAAGACCAAATTATGTTAATTTATTGATTAAGCGTTCTCTGCATTTTTATTGGTTCAGAATTAAAATCAGAATTTACAGGATTATATTTACTTTATAGCAACATTAAAATGTCTACTTATATTCTGTCTTGCTTATGCTAGGCAATATCGACCGAGGCAGCAGTATTCTTGGAGAATGAATGGCTTGCAGTACAAAAATTGAGCAAAGAGAAAAAACTTGATGGTGATAAATAATTATATTAAACACACTTAAACCCTACTTTGATGTATTTTGCGAGTTTTAAAAGTAAAAGAAAGTTTAAATTTTCTCAAAATTCAGGAACAACAAACTGACGATTATGGTAAAATTATATAGAGTTCTTTCCTTTTAACACTTAAGGTTTTGTTTATTCTCGATTATTGATACTGACATTGTAATATTTAAAAAAAAGTGTGCTCATATCAACATATGTAGCGATAATAGCGTATTGCCGTAAGACTACGTTTAATGTCATATATAATATTATTAGATTCCATGAGTAACTTTACTTACTTCCCTAGCGCATTATTTTGACTATGTATTTATACAAAATATGCTGCAGGAAAAATAATAAGATTGATTGGCCTCGGTGATGCTGAAGGAGATGATTTTGAAGGAAAAGTAAAAGCAATTTTAATGGAATACGTCGACGACCAAACCTTATACCAAACGGACTTTGATGAAGGAAAAACAACTGCAATTACAATTCTAAATTACGGACTGCAAATGGTATTTTTATGATAAAAGCATAGAATAATCTATTACTAGATGTTGATTGTAATTTATTGAAAAAGAATACAGTGCTTGAACATATTTAAAGCATTTCAACAATGAGTTATTAGTATATGAAAAGGCAGAATTGTTTTTAGCCAATGAATTTGAAGATTTTTTTTTTAAGTTAACACTGACGAAGACGTAATTTGATATATTGTATTAATTATGGCAATATTAATTAGCTAGTTTAGATAATGATTTAAAAATTATAGGTGGATATTTTGGAAATACTTTGTCAAAACCAAATGGTTCATAGGGACATCAAGTCTGAGAATATATTTTGCCGAGATTCAGTATTAAGGTTATTTGATTTCGGGTTTGCAAAGTTTCCCGGAAGTGTTTTGGACGAAAATAACCTGTATGGAAGTTACTTATATATGAGTCCTGGCCAACATTTGGGACAACGTAAGCCCTGGCTGGATAACATATATCTATATATCTGCGAGTTTTTATCGAGCATTTATCACAGTGGAACTCTAAACAAACTAGCCAAATTGTTTACAAACTTTTTATGTTTAGACAAACAAATTTTATATATGTTACAAAATTACTAATTGTAAGAGGCTAAAGGAAGCGTAAGCAAAAAAAAACAGATAAATTAAATATTTATTGAATATCAATATTTCTATTTGTAATTGGCAAGAATATGTTACCTAAACAAAAATTGTAATGAATTATTATTATAATTATAATTTATCAAATAAATAAGCATTACAATTAAAGAACTTAAAGTGTATGTATTTTATTGTCCAATGCTAAATGTTGTGAATTTAATGCGCAGAAGTAACGCCAGATGACGATCTGTGGTCGTTGGCATGCATGATGCTAACACCTTACTTTGAAGACGATTTGCCGTGGACTGCAGAAGATACTCAACTACATAAGAAGAAGGGCGATAGGAAAACAATACTAGCGATTATGCTGGATAAGAAGGAGAAACTTGAAACAGTATTTTCGGATCCTACAATGCCGTGGCAAGGTTAGAAAAATACTTTCAAATCTCAAGTCTCGCCTCTTGTTTTACTGTTCTTTCTTCTGTGCTGGTGCCGGGATTAGATCTCGGCACTTACCCAAATTAGGTCAAGGGTCCTTACCCACGGGCTACGGGCCTTGAGGTGATATACAACTATGCGTGTGACAAGTTAGCAATTTTGACATTATCAAGGCATTTTATTTTAATTTAAGTCACGCTAAATTACAGACAATATAGTTGAAAAACGTATTGTCACTAAATTAGCATTCGAGAGTTTATCTCGAATATCTTTTAAAACCCGGACGTTAAATATCGGCTAGCATTAAAACTTTTGTCATATCATATCACGTGATAGGGAAAACGAAATGTGATTGTACAAATGTAACAGCGCATACGGTGGCGGGTCTCACAATTAATTTTTTGCACTTTAAAATATCCGTCATAGATTTGGAAATCCTATGATTTGATATATAGTGCATAAGACACTTTTCTTTACTTCTTTGAAAAATAAAGTAGGTTTCGAAAATGAATGTGTTAAATTTAAATAGTAAAAAATACAATTATGACTAGCCCGTCCTAAGACAGAAGGATAGATTCAAATTCAATTTCTCCTGTCTTAGGGTTAGCTGGTTTGAGTTTAGTATACTGATTAATTTGGTTTGGCTAAATAACTTGGCCATTAGTTGATTAAAATCATATTATTATAACAAAATTAAACTTCAATTTTTGGTTTAGACTTGACTGCAGCACTGGCGGCTATACAAGATCACAGAAAATCGACCGTAGTGAAAACAGACTACACAAACATTAAAAAAGGGTTCAAAAAATCGCTTGCAGCTGTAACTAAGAAATACCCAGACGGAGCTCCGACAATTGCTCCGTTGAAAACTAAAGAAGAAGAAAAATAATTTGATTTCAAGAACTCAATAAAGCAAACATTTTAATGTAATTCAATCCTTACCTTACTATAAAAAAGTTAAATAAAACTCTAATTATTAGTAGCAGAAGCGTAGCTGAAAGCTACTTATGTTATCGTCATTTTATTCCGTCCGCCCGTCATATCCACACTTATATCTCAGGAATCATTGAACATATCTCAAATCTGTTTGCGGTGATGTGTTCCTAATGTTCCGGCGCAGCTCAGGTTTGTTTTTTATTTAACAGGAAGTGACCCCCTTGGGGGTCAAAGTCAAGGGATATCATTTTATTACAACATGAAAAATAACCCCTACAAAAGTTGTTCTTCTTACAATAGATAGCACCACATGTATAAGACACTTTTCTCTGTGACCCCTCAATGACCCCCAAAATGACCCCTAGACCTCAAAATGACCTTTCAAGGTCAAACTCCAGTTTTTCATAAAAACAAAAAATTATGATTGTCCAGATGATCGTAGAGCTCCCTTTCACCCGGAAATAACTCCTTGACCTCTAGATGACCTTTCAAGGTCAAACTCTAGTTTTGCATAAAACAAAAAGTAATGATAATCCTGATGACCTAAAACTCCTTGTATGAGTAGTATAATATTTGTATATTTGAATATGGCCTATTTACTTCCGAAAAACAAGACTTCTATTTTCAGTCTAATCCTAGTGTGGCGATACTCGCCACTTGCCCCTTAAGTACCCCTTTCCCCTTAAGTAACGCATAGCGTCACTTGCCCCTCAAACCTTGTCACTCCACGCCGCCCTGCGTCCACTCTTGGGACCAGAGGCAGGCAACCTTGCCCCTCCCCTTGTCACATTTCCAATGCCGCACACCAACCATTGCCATTTCCGCGTGCCTGGCCACGAGGGAAGAGAAGACACCAAGAAGAGGACACAGAAGTAGCACCAGTCACGTCCCAGGCTCTGCCCGCTCCGGATCCCTCTGGAAGCCTCGTCCCTCCCCTACCACACCGGAAGTCACCGCTGCGCCTCGCCCACAGGAGCCTTCGCCAGCCAGTGACCCTTGACCCCCCTTTTGTACATAGTACCCCCTCCCCCTAGTTATTGTACCGATAAGTGCCCTCCTAAAGGGCTCCCGTCACCGGAAGCCACTCCAGGAGGACCTCTTAGCCGTATCATTCATTTATATACATTTATTGCTTTGTTGATTGATTTGAGCACTAAATAAAGTGCTCAGTTCCCTTCAGCGTGGCTCATCTTCCTCGTTTTCATTTATTTCCCGTAGCGGCTCAAACCGCTACACTAGTATGTTTCTAGTTCTAAGTTTCCTACTTCCGCTACTGGTGGACCGTTTTACCACGGCTTATTTTACCATAAAACTCCTTATATATTATTACCATGTTCTGAGATGTATAATGATTTCGGATAGGAAATGTGAGCGGAGTTTACTCACGCGTATACTAAAAATAGAACTGTTTTATTCACATATTTTGAGTTTAGTAACAAAAACATAAGTAGCTTTCAGCTTCGCTTCCGCTACAAATAAGTAAGTCTAAAAGTACTATTGCAAGATACATCCAAACTACAATGCTTTTAAGAGGTAGATGCAAGCCGGAAGTACACAATCAGTCCACTGGTACCCATTCAAATTAACAGATATCAGTCTATTTACTACTTTTGGTTGTCCGAATTGAAAATAAGTGATTGGAAGGCGGATGCTTGTCTAAAATTTTAGAAACAAGTAACAATTTATACAACGTATTTCTATCAAAAATGACAAAAATATATCACGTAAAACAACTTTTACGGCAAAGTGCCCAGGAAAAACAACCTTTACGGAAATTTGTTCGGAAGTGTCTTTTACGGGTAATTGATGTATGTTAGATGGAGGGGAGGTGCAAGTTATAATTAAATAGCCCCATCCAGACCGCTCAGACCACAAACGGGCCCATTGCAGTAACTCCTGTACACCGATTTGCTTTACTGGTTTATTGTTCTAATTGAAATCTTTTGGTGCCCTTTATAAAGGCAAGAATTTCTATGAGAGACAATCCGTTTAGGTTATTCTGAGTAAGTTTGTGGTTACCCAGTTCAATATATCTTAGCACTCCATAAAATTAACATTCACACAGAAAAATGGTCCCGTGATTCACTCACCTTCTCACACTTATTGCTACAGGGTGTGGAGCTTGTCAGACCAATTTTGTTTAGATGTTCATTCAGAGTATTATGACCTGTTATATGACTTGAGTCAGAATCCTAGTAGAATTCCGGTTCAATTTAAAAAAGAAGTTTCCCTCTAACCTCATAGGTTCCTTTAGGATACTTTTTGTGTTTTTACATTTTGTGCTTTCTGTTCATCTAAGAGAGTGTTCCTTTTCACCCCACTTCTTGATGGCAGCTATTTTAATTTGGGATTATACTGGAATTGACGGCTGTAGACCAACGTAATCGGTGCATGCTGCCAGTTTTGCCAATACATCAGCTTTTTACGGGTAATTGATATAACTTTTGTGCATATTTGCC
The DNA here is from genome assembly GCA_021029175.1 of Bilobella aurantiaca. Classification (NCBI taxonomy): domain Eukaryota; kingdom Metazoa; phylum Arthropoda; class Collembola; order Poduromorpha; family Neanuridae; genus Bilobella; species Bilobella aurantiaca. The sequence goes on from VYYI01000878.1 coordinate 21,109, forward strand.
TGGAGGGCAAATTTACGGCTAATTGTTTCCCAGAGAGTTCACTTACGGAAAATTACAATACCACATAAAAACGCGTTGTGGCCGCACTGAAATATCTCTGCTAAGTTGTAGTAACTGCATGTACAATGCATTTATTTAAAATCGAATGGAAAAAATAAGTCATTAAGTAAGTGCCGGGTCTCTATGAGATTTACGGTAAAATAGTTTTATGTCCTTAAATAGGTACCGGGCCTCTATTATAAGACTTAATGTAAAACGGGTATGTCAATAAATAGGTGCTTGGCAATTAGTGTCAGATTTGCTTCAAAAATAGTATGTCATTAAATAGGTCTCAGGAATCTAATATAAGATTTACGGTAAAAAATGGTACGTTATTAAATAGGTGCCGGACCTCTAACATGGGATTTACAGTAAAAAATTAATAGGGACCGGGCCTTCAAAATGAAACTTAGATTTAAAATGGCATATCATAAATATGTGTCGGGCCTGGGGCCTCTAATACGAGACTTACAGTAAAAATGATGTCATTAAGTAAATGTCTTGTAATAAATGAATATAAACAATAAATGAGTTACAAATTTCAAAACTTTATATGTTAAACAGTGAAAGAGAGACAACTCAAAAAAAAAAACCTAACCTAAAAAATTTGCATATTATTGTGTTGAAATGGTATACAATGCACTTGAGCTGAGAAATTGTGAAAGTACCAAATGTACAAAAATATTACGGCAGCTGACTATGTAAGCAAGGCCTAAATAATTTTACGTGTGGCTTCTCTAATAAATGTGCAAGTTTTTTTTATTATATTTTTTATTGATACAGAATGTACCGTATAATCAAAGCAATCAACAAGTTATGTGCAACAAATTATGGTAGTTGAATGTAGAAAATGGCATCACTATCCAAGTCGTACTCAAGGCTGCCACCGATCACATAAATCCTCTTCTCAGACGCCACATACACGGCACTGTGCCCAGAGGCAATCATTTCCTCAGCTCCTGGAAGTCTATGGTTTTCGAAAGTACCATTATGTGGGTCAAATTGCAATACATGGTTATCCCGACTACCACCAATGAGGTAAATGTAGCTACCATCCGAAACCACCTGAGCTCCGGTTATATCTTCCGGCATTTCCATTTCAAGAGAGATAGCTTCTCCCGTAGATGGTGTAAACTTCATGATTTGTTTTGGTGTAGGGCCAAGTGCTGTTCCCAAGAAATAGACTGAATCCACGTGCCAGCCGTACTGAAAGTTGAATGAAAAGCCTCTTGGAAGTTCTCCAACATTTGACAACACTTCGCCTGTTCTTCCATTGTACTTTAGAATTGTTCGTGCATTTCCAAAATTGAGCATGTACATGTTCCCTTCACCATCATTTCCCGTACCTTGATTAAATACAAGTGTAGACAAATTTCCAAGATGTTCTGGCGATGGATTTTGGGGTGTTAGCTTGAAGATGTCATAGCTGTTATAGAAGCCTGATCCTAGTCCTTGGATGTAAAAAATGGATCCGTCAGATGTGTCAGAGCCAATGGCACCCCCTGCCAGTGCAACTGGCAACTGCCCAACTTTGCTTAAAGAGTGTGTGTTTAGGTTAAACTGAAATATGTCCGCGTAGTAGGTGGGGTAGTACGTATAACCTTCAGTGCGACCGCCAATGATAAAGATTGAATTTGTAGCGGCATCATAAATTGAGCGGGTTCCGTATCTTGGTGTTGGCAGATTCCCAACAAGTCTTGTCTCATAGTCACCCTTAACTGCAGCAAACGCGAATAAAAACAAAAGAACCGCAACACTAGAAATCATAATTAGTTTGCAAGTAGAAAGTACGCCTGACAAGTGAAATAGGAAATTAAATATCTACACAAAACAGTGAGACAATTCCCTTTTTAATATAGGAGATAGTGATTATCTTGTTCATGATATCGATAGAAAGTTATGATAACGGCCTATTACGCAATTTAGTTATTACTATTAACTGGGTACTCGACAACGCCACACGACTGACATTTATTTCTTCCATGGAAATTTCAACGTGCCGAACTGATGTCATTGATAGGAAGTCCGCAATTTGCCCAAATTGTGACATAATTGTGTACTTTGAACTTATTATGTAATTATAAATTATCTGTAAACGAAAACAACTTGCAGTTATTCATAATTTTGTGCAAAATTGAAAGCGTTCCACTTGACTCTAGGTGTGAAGGTTAGAAAGTAATGGTGAACAGATATTACAAATTATTCACACAATTAATTTTATCATTTATATTTCCTTTAAAATTTGTAAAGTTTTGTGACCAAAGTATATATCAATTGGTAAATTATTTACACAATTTGCGGTAGACGCTTTCTCAAAAATTGAATTCTATTTTAATGTAATTTGCCTGACATTGATCGTAAACTTTGAACATTGAACAAAAATACAATTTCACTTCAATTGGAATTTTTTAGCAGGATGCATTTTCACATAAAAAGTAGAATTACCTAAGAAAGTAACTAACCAAATACGGTATGAAAGAAACTATTCAATAAAGCTACTGAGAAAACCATTAGAAGAGATATTTTAATTAACATTAATTTTCAAAACAGAAATAACCTAACTTGAATTTAGTCTAAAGAAACTAATTAAAACAAATTTGAAAAACCATTTTGCCGACACCAGTCATGCAAATTTTTATATTTTGTCTGTATTACTATTACAGTAATAACTCATGATATCTAATAGCGTATGTATCTTCGATAGCCAAAACAAGTTTATGGGCACAAAAGATTTAGACTATACCATTGAAATTTAAATTGATAGTTCTCGAAAATTGTGTTACAAATAAAAATTGAAATAGCACCAATCCATTAAATGTCTACAACTACTAATGGAAAAGTTAAATAATTTTTTTTTATAATAGGTCAACGTTTGAAATGAGATTGTCATTACTTTTCTATAAAATTTAGGCCAAAATGAAGCCTGAAAAAGGCCATGTATAATTCTCAGGCAAACTCGAAGGTAAATCAATGATTTCAATTGTGCTCCCTGAAGTAAAAATTTGACGTAGGGCTAATTTGAAAGACGGCTGACAGGTTTAACTGATTTAACAATTTTTCAAGAAATCAGCTAACAGTAATGTATAAGAGCGTGAAGAGGAAATTTGTAGCGATAGTAGCTAACTATCTCTAAACGTACTGTATGCCTAAAGTTTTTTCGAGTGCCCCTGAACCAAAATTGGGTTGTTCAGCAAAAAAAAATTTATGAGCTATATCTGTATTTTTTGAAAGAAAAATGTGTGAAATTAGGTCATTGATTCGTTAAAATGAATTAATCTTGAAACAATTTTAACGACAGGAAGTACTAAAATTAACACTAAATTCCAATCAATGCAGGCCAAGTGTTCTGAACATCAACCTTGTCATGAGATCTTGAAAAATATGCGTCAGCAAATATTTCTAGACGTATGTATGTATGTTTGTAACAGGGAGCCCACTACCTATTAGTTAGGATAGTGAGACTCACGCCGAGCATGC
>VYYI01000879.1:0-24606 GCA_021029175.1 Bilobella aurantiaca
CTTCATCTTCTTCCTCTACCCCGCATCTCCTACCTCACTCCGTCCTTCTTCCCATAATTCATGATGGCCCACCTCATTTTTGTCCTTATTGAGCTCTTTACTTCCCATGACACTCTTAGTTTCCAAGACACTCTTCTCCTGAAATCAAAAGGGGTTGAGACAGAGAGAGAGAGAGACGGATGATAATGACGGCAGGCCAACCCAGTTCAGTAGTACATGTGTGAGAGTAGTACAGGGTGAAGACGTGTCCAGGGATTGGGCATGGTCGTGGATCCTTTAAGTGCAATGCTGTGGCGAGATACAGGGCGTAGAGAGTGAGGTAGGAGATGCGGGGTAGAGGAAGAAGATGAAGAAGAAGATGATGATGATGATGATGATGATGATGGCGATGAGGGAGGATGAAAGTGCATCACGATTCCACGTCTCTCTTATTTCCCTCCCAAATGTTTTTTTTCTCCTTTAAATTTGTAAGACGACCAAGTAAGGAGAGGCTGTCTGGAGCTCGTGGAGGAGTTCTCCTCTCTTTCTGTAGGAGATTTTTAACGCAACTTAATTAAAAGTAATGAGTAATTTCCGGAGTTTTATACGACTTTCATCCTCCGCTCCATGTATTTTCATTAAACGGGCATCCTGCACACACATACACACAGTCGCGCGCGCTCTTTCTCTCTTTCTCTCTCTCTCTATCTTGCTGACGCTCATGCGAAGTCTTCCGACTGAAACCGCTGCTGAGCACACGTCCCATCCTCTCCGCGGACTTTTTTTTTGTTGCAAACTACCCCCAGGAAATATCACTCACACAAATATGCACATACGCACACTCACACAGAGATACACACACGCGCACTCACTCACACAAAGATGCACATACGCACACTCACACAGAGATACACACACGCGCACTCACTCACACACACGCACACAAATACAAGCACACATTCACTCGTCAAACGCAAGTCCATTCTTAACATTTCTCCCTAATTACGTATTCCCCTCAATAACATGATCTCTAGAAACTTTCCATTAGGTTTTTTTTATCCCCGCCCACATGGTTTCCATGGCTACGCATGTGGTTACTCATGATCAGATTTCACCTAAGGCGTGACATAGACACGTGGAAGGGTTCGTTCGTTGAGGAAGAGAATACTGTGGTGGAGGTTCCTCCATGAGAGATCGAAAGAGCCAGAATGAGGCAATGCTTTGTCGTCTAGGGTCAGTCAGTTGTCTTTGGATTCTGAGGGGGAGGGGGGGAATTCTGGGAGAAATCATGAAAATCCGCACATTATTATTGTAGCCTAGACAAATTAGCCTCAATCCAGGGCAGGAGCCATTGTGGGCTTGGAAGATTTTTCTCACAAAAGATCGCTATATAAAAGTATACATGTATATAAGTGTGTTTATAAGTCCCTTCCATTTTTCCCTCCTCTCGTGAGATTTCTGTGGGGGATTAGGACAAGGATAGCCTCTGTGTGTATGACCACACTCGTGCGGTCTATCACAATAACTCACCCATTAAACTCCCCTCCTCAACTCACACCTTGGGATTCAGCATGAATTTTTTTTTTTTTGAAATTTCTTTTGGTTTCACACGCAATTGAGTACTGTGAATGCGTGGATGTGGGTATAGGCATAACTTATGGAACATTCGTAGACTTCAAACTTGAAGTAACTTGTGCGCGGTGTCAGTCTTCTGCAGGCTATTCAGTATTGGGAAGACTCTCGCAAGGGATTTCGATTGCATGGGGGTTTCTTCAAGAGAAATTAACCCAGGAGAACAGAAATTATGGCGCTCGGTTTAAGTCTGCAAACTTTTTTCAATACACTGACTCTTGAGCGGCGGTGGTGCAGTCCACTGAAGGAGGGGTGGGTGGGAGAGGGCGTTCCGTATGAAGGTCAGTCATGAATGTGAGAACGGATGCATACTTTCATTTTCCATCGCCTTTGTTCTTACGTCCAGTGTTCACGTTTCGAATCAAATTTTAGTGTTTGGGCTTTGATCACTTCTACTAATGGAGCATCCTGGTTACAAACGAGCCTCATCATATAGTGCCGCTGGAATTTACTATCAAGTTTTTGAAACGGGACACCATTTCTTTTATGACAAATTCCCCCAAAATTATGACAATTCAAGTGGAAAAAGTTGCCAGAGTATTCCCTGCACTGTAGCCCGTAGAACGGGTTCACTCACAAGTTATTTGGCAAGTTACACACCTGCGAATGATACATTGTTGGGAAGGATGAAAAAAATTGTCACACATATATAGTGTGTGACAGCGGTGGTTGCGGCTGGGCTGGTGGAGTGATTCAGAGCGGTGTGTGTGTGTGTGTGTGTGTGTGCACATAAAGGCGGATTTCTGCGGTTTCCCATCTGAGCCCAAGAGTCTAGGCGGTGTGCTATGACCCACGTGGTACGGGCAGAACATATAGTTTCTAAATCCCTCTCATGCCTCCCAACAGACTCTCTGTATGTCTGATGTGAGGAGGTTGATGGATGTCATTTTGTAATTTTACGCTCCGCACACTTTGCGCAAGGGTTTTACGGTCACAACATATGTAATATATATGGGAGGTGTGTGCGTGTGTGTGTGTGTTTCTGTGCATGTGTGGCGGGCGGCGACGCTGAACGGTTTGGCCATTTGGAAGTTGGAGTTGTCATTGTGTTGTCATTGGGCCGGACCACTTTTACAGCTTGTGGATACTGATCGTCTCTCCCTTGAGCCCAGTAAATTAGAGCTTGTGACATTGAAAGGACCATTTGGTCGTCCCTTGGTTGATTATTAGAGGACGTTTTTGGAGAGTCCCATCGAACCGGGCTGCGCCCTGTGTGTGTGTGTGTCTGTGTGTCTGTGTGTGATTATGTGTGTGTGTGTGTGTGTGTCTGTGTGTGTGTGTGTGTCTGTGTGACCAAACTCTCACACTCAAAGCCTTTGTTCCACGTACCATGTAGCGGAGAGGTAATTCCATGGCCATGGAGTTGGTCGCGGAACAGCCCGCATGTGGCCCAGCCGCAGAGAGCTATAAACGGACAATGAGAAATGGACGTGCTCCATACTATAAGTCAGCATTGTACAGTGAACTGCCATCGGCAAACTGGCACACACATATACACGCACACCTGTGTCACCCCTGACGGAGCCGCAAAGTCTAATGTGACCAGTGGGAGCTGTCGTAGAATTTAATTATCCACCTAATCCACTCCAAATATATCTTGAGAAATTTCATTTATTCAAGTCACCGTGCGTGCCTTCCCGAGGAATTCTTTGAGGCACTCCCACCACAGGCCAGAGCTAGATGGATGAGCAGGCGGCCGGCTGGTTTGTTGGACGGTCATTTTTCCTCACCGCACACACACACACACATACACACACACACACACACACACACACACATACACACACACACACACACACTTTCCCTCAATTTTTCACCCGCTAAATTCACAATATTCCCCCATCCGCTTCCTTCCATGTGCGAATCCGGCTCAGCGATTGTCAAAAAGGGCCTCGACAAGCAAGGATCCCAAAGATTTCCCAGTTCTGATGCTGTGAGGGGCAAAGTAGAAGATTTTATACCTTCTGCCCTACAAAATTTATTAGATGGAAGCGAGGAAATTGATTGGCTCCACTCGAGTCCCGGCTGTAGCTACACGCTGCAGTTCTCCACGTCCACGGGAGGCTCAGGAGTTCACATTCCCCCGGCCGCATTGTTATGTTTTATAAATGAATCACCGCTCGCTGAGATTGCGACAAGTTGAGACGGATACAGTACAGGCCGGCCGGGTCCGTAATTATTTCCCCACCAAGAAGGGCTCTCACGCTACGAAATGGGACACATGGGCTTGCAACACAATTATTGGCGACGGGAAAACGGGGCATCATCATCACCCATGAAAAATTCATATAATCCGCAAGAAAAAATCCATGCTCAATGATGATGATGATGATGATGATGATGATGATGATGATGATGACGACGACGACGATTACATAAATTCCCAACACTTACAATCCACGAGGACTACTGATAGCCGCGTTCAAGTACGTCAGTGTAGATACTCGTGCAAGGTAAAAAATGGGATCCTCCTTCTGGTGCAAGAATGAGCGCGGTAATTTTGATGTAACACATTGTATGGGTGATTTCTCAGCTGCTCACTCCCGTTTGGATGGGTTGAATGCGGCTCGTGTGCCTACGGGGAACCCCCTTCTCCTCTACGTGGGCACATTCACAAAAGTGATTATTATGAGCGTATTTTGCACACACACTCCCTCACAGTCAGACTCGTCAGTCAATAGTAGTGACTGCCAAGGAGGGCCAAAAAAGATTATCGTTCAAAATCTCCTTTAGTATTTATAGCCCGGAGGAGGGAGAGGGGCCCAGATTTTTTACGTAATCCTTCAGAGGAGTGTGAACTGAAAATTGGTAACTGAGGCTACAATTTCATCTGCATTATTTCGAAATGATGATGACGACGACGACGACGGACGGATGAGGAGAGGGGATGTATTGGCTGGGACGAATTCCCAACTCCCGCACCCTCCCTTCCACCAGCAACAACGAGAGCTGAGCTAAACCAGTTTCATAGGTTAGCATGAGCGGCTTTGATTATGGGCTCATAGTGTTACCATAAGGATTTCAAGGCGGATGGATCTAGTCCACCGCTGCTGCTGCTGCTTCACTCACTCACTGACGCTGGCTGGCTGACAGACGGACAGACGGACGGGGAGACGCTGGCCGCAATTTACTAGCCCGCAGGAGCGTGTGCAGCGTTTTACTTTTGAGCACAACCAAGGTTGCCCCCTTCTCCAACTCCACAACAACGGCAAAAGCCTCTCTTGCTCATTATTTACACAATGAATGCTCTAATGATAAACTGCCTCGTCATGTACTTGATCATCCCGAGTCACATAAATCCATAAAGGTTAAGTTCCACCACTACGAACCAACCACCGCTCATTTCATTGGGTCCCCCTCAACGTGGTGGCAGCAGGGGCAGGAGCCATGTCCGCCTCGTGCTGCTGTGACAGTCAGGCTCGTGGTAATAGTGATACGAGGGGTAATAAACCATTCCCATGGACACGCGCCCGCGCTCGCAACACAAAAGTCACATATAATTTGAAACTTAAATTTGTTTTGTGTAAAAATTCTAATGTAAATTCAGAAGCCACCTATTATTACCCACCACCACCACCACCATTACCATTACTATTATTGCTCAACTCTTGACGAGCTAACTCTGTCAGTGTCATCGGAGGGGTAAAACGATGACGATTATCATCATCATCATCATCATCATCATCATATGATCCTCATGAGTTCCTCGGCACCACTACTGTGCATACTATCGCCCATGTACTAACTCAGATCATGGTGCCACGCCATGTAGCATGTGAGCTCAGTCACTACTGCACCTCATATACCGTCTGCACGTATGTACTCTCAGCTCCAGCTTCCTCCTACTCCTTTGGGGATAAAAATAGTTGGTCCGTTTCAACAGCAATTAGTTAAGACAGTCATACAGCTAATGGACATTTCCATCCCACCAACCGCCTGTCATCATCATCATCATCATGGAAATTTAATTCTCCGCGTGCGTGCAGCGGAGGGGGGGGGGGCAGCTCGTTGTTTGAGACGTAACAGAATAGGTAATTACAAACTTAGAGAGCCACAAAAACACAAACAACAACAACAACAACAACAACAACAACAGCAGCAGCAGCGGGAGCAGCAACAAGAGCTGGTAATCACCCATACTAACTCTCATAATAGCCACTTGGGCACATTGGCACGATGGTTTCAATGAATAATAATTAATGTCATACAAAGGATGTGTACTTTTATGAATTATTAAATCAAAGTAAATTCAAACAAATTCATAATCCAATGCAGGTTGAGTGCATGCGTGTCTGTTTGCACGTGTGTGGGTGCAGGCAAAATGTTAGAGGTGTGCTATTTCCGTTGGTACATTTCATCTCCTCTTGTGCAGAGCCCTACTTACATCTCTTCTGTGCTAAGGTTCACTTCACGGCATTCTGCATGACTGTAATGGAGGGAACTTCAACAGTATATCTGCCGCATCGATGGAGAGTTTGTAATTTGTAACAATGGTGATTAAAGCTGTGAGGGCCTCTGCACGTATAGAAATATGTGTATATACATATATATATATATATATATATATATATATATATATGTGTGTGTGTGTGTGTGTGTGTGAGCGTGTACATTTTTTATGCCACAGCAAATCATGTCTCAGGGTTTCACTACATTGTGGTGAGGCATGAGTACAAGCACAGTGCAGTGCAGTGTCAGACTCTAAAGTGTGAGTGAGAGAGTGAGAGTCTACTCGTTACACTGTTCTTTTTTTTCTTGTTCGGGAAAAAAATTACCTCACATTTTCTTTTGTAGGAAATCAGTAAGTTACGGAAGAAAAACAAAAGTAAAATTAATTACGATACTTTTGGCAGTTGGAAGGTAAGAAGGGAGGGGGTGACAAGGCTGCGCTGCGACGGCTGGTCTCTTGTTCTCTAATGTATGCACGTGTGAGCATTAGTATGCTGGGAACGGAGACAGTTGTATATTATTATTTTTTGATTTGTATTGAGAGCAACTGCTCCTCTCCCACTTCTATACAAATAAATTAAATTACTCAATATATATATATCTATACAAATATAAATATATAAATAAAGATAAATCAGTCTGCCAGCTCTCACGCATGGTAGCCTTCACCGGGAGACATTCATGATGGAAGTGCTCACTGCTAGCTTCCAGCCTACAGGGAGTCACTGACAGACGGACTGACTGACTCAATGACTCACAGTTAGTCGGCCACTGAGTCAGTCAGTCAGTCATTCATGTGCATATAGATATGCTCAAGAGCTAAACACACTGCAATCACTGCTCAGCCGCCCGTGAAGGCTCCCCTGGTTTCGTACTGTAGTAGTAGTAGTAGTAGTAGTAGTAGTCGCATATTGCGAACCGTAATAATTTCCAGCTCGAAATGAAGATACGGCGGAGCGGTGGTAATGGATTCTCAGCTAAGAGCCCACGGTAGGCTCTCACTGGGACTTTTGTGATAAGAGGAAATAGGTCCAACTACGCCGTGGGGGCCTATGGAAGTGTACTCAGGCACAGCGAGCAGATCCTGTCACGCTATACTGCGTCCTTTCTATAACCATCATCCTTGTTATTCTCTTAATGTTCAATAAGCTCCACGGATAAGACGACAGTGTGGAAGGGAAGAATAATGGAGCCGTAGGATGTGGAAAATTCCGAGGCGGGATTTCCATAAGTTCTGACCAGGAGCGGAATTGGTTGAGCATAATGGTTTGCAGCTGGATTTGGAAATAAAGGCACCGAAAACACATTTTTCCGTCACGAATCCACGCACAGTGTTATTGACTTACGGGAAATTAACTGGTTTCGGTCCAATTTTTGGGGGCTAATAGCCTGCGTTTCTTTGACTGTGTGTGTGTGTGTGTGTGTGTGTGTGTGTGTGTGTGTGTGTGTGTAATTAAAGATAGTTGGGTGGGTGGACGAAAGTGGTAATTTCCATCAATCTGATTTTACCAGGGACCCAATCAACGAGTCTGTCCATCGGAAGCGTTTGATAGCTAATTCTGCTTTCAGTATTATCTAGAACCTCGTCAATTTCCTACGATTTTTTTCGGATTTAATATCACCTTTTTTTTAATCCAGTTAAGATTATAGGAAGTTCAAAGCTGATGCGGAATGAGACTATTATTAAGCAAATATCCTCAACGTAGCCTCACAAACCCACACACACACACACACACACACACACACACACACACATACACACACACACACACACACACACACACACACATGCGTACGCGCACGCACACTTGCGAGCACACACGCATACCTCACCCATTTCATGAGGAACATGAAACGAAATTGTTTACTTGTCAAATCATGCTAATTACTACCTCTCATGCTCCCTCAGAGTCCCCAGTTCTACCGTGGCACGGGACAAATAAACACGGCGCTCATGTGAAAGGAGAGGATTTCCATGGCAGGGGGTCCGCTAGTTCGTCTTAATTATTCTTTGGAAACTTATCCAAACGAGCTACCTCCCCATCAAGATTAATACTTGGGGTCATTAAGGAGTCACCTAGAGACTACTACTACTACGCTGTCTTCGCCCGTCCTTCACGAGCGTCCTCCCTCCTTGAGGAGAAAACTTGACGAGATGATGCTGAACCCTAGTATAGTATGACAACACTCCCTTCCCTCAATATTACCTCGCAGATGGTGCCCTACGAGCAGGGGATATTTCCAGGTTGAGGACCGTCATTATTCCCGCAGAATGGAGGAGGGTAATGATATGATCAGGATTCTAACGAGGTTCCCCAAAAATAATTACCTTGCATCGTCTCCTCGTCCAAGGCTGGACATACCTACCGCGAAGCTCCCTTTATATTATAGCCATTCCCTTCCCATATGTGGGTGTAGAAATCATAAACAACTGTGAGAGTGAGGATTGGAACTAAAAGGAAATGGCCGCCGTCTACGAGAGGGCATCCGGCCTACCAAAATTTCCAGATGACCTCTCTCTCTCTCCATAAATGACCCGCTCCCACAGTGCTGCACACGGGAAAATCATAGTTCTGTTCCAGAAGGGTTGACAGGGGGGACGCGGCGGCTTCGGAGGCGAAGGACACTGCAGCTAGGGAGCCAACATGGAGCATCGTAAGGAGGGACAAATGATGGTGACATTGGAATCTCCTGTCCCAGTCCTCATACCTCTCTCCGCCTGTCTCCTCATCCCTGTCCGCGGAGAGGCACTATTTGGGACGAGACTCAGAGCTACCCTCTCCCCTCATCCACCGATAAATCTGACCAGGAGCGGAAGTTGCTCCTCCGTCAGGGGGGAACGGAAGGATGAACGGGGGACGGGGATTTTTTGAACGGAATACTATAGAAATCCGTAATTTAACACAGGTCATGAGTTACAGCCCAACTTCGCTCACTTATCCCCAAAGTACCAAGTTTTGCCATTAGACGAGGGGAGCCGCCGCATACTCCTCCTCGTGTGCACCTCGCACGTATGTGCATGCATGCCGGCCTGTAACAGTAGTAGGAGCCCCTTGTCCTCAAGTTTCTATAAGTCTGTCCGCTGCTGGAACGAGGAGTGCCACAGTTTGCCAATAGCAACCCATCCACATCCACGTGTACGTCCGTATCCCATCCAAATACACAGCATGTACATACCTTCCGCCCAATGAGCAGAAGGGAACGATGATGGGGTTGAGATGAGAGACACGAATCGATTTCACCCACCACTACCACGGCCCTTCCTATTCAGTTTTCATGACACCGAAGACGTCGTTAGAGCCCCTTTGTGCTCATGCCGAAATTTTGAGTTATGTAATGAGTTCATTTGCCAAGGAGCGGAGCGTGAGTGTGCCAACCCCGTTGGAGTTGTTGTTCACGGAGTGTACGTAGGTACAATCAAGTAAGTAAAATGAGAGATCCCCGTCATCATCATCATCATCATCATCATCATCATCATCATGTGTGTATACACTTGAAACAACTAAGCACGTGATGATGATAGATGCGAGTGTGGCGGCAAGAGTGAAAGATAAGGGAGAGGAAATTAAATGCACTGAGCTTCTCAAATCATTACTATTGACCTAAACTATCTCACTCACGTCTCAGAACGACGGCGACGACGACAGCAGTAGAAACAACAACAACAACAACAACAACAACAACAGCAACAACAAGAAACTCAATGGTGATGACGGCGGAGGTGCGGTGGCGGCAAACTTGATCCACATCTTCCAAATTTAATGGAGGTACTCAACTTTCACAGGTATGCCGGGACTTGGCCTACCGTAAATATTATGATGAGAAAAAGAACCAAGCCGCCACAAGGAGCTCGTACAGACATCAATTACGAGTGAGTGGAGTCCCAATTGAGCTCAATCCACACACACATACACACACACACACACACACACACACACACACACACACACACACAACACAACACATACAAAACCCTCCGAGAATGTATGGTTCGACTCAGAGAGAGAGAGAGAGAGAGAGAGAAAATTCTACTCTTTTTAAGTATTCCGAACAGCCGCAGCACGGTCGTTACTCACGCCTATGGTTTTCTCCTTTAAAAGCACCTTGGAAAACCGCATCCCCACCCACACCTATGACAGACCCTCTGGAGTTTCCGACTCACTCACTATGAGCTTGAAGAGTGGGCTAAATATCCCCATCCATCCAGTGCAGACAGACCCACATTCATGAGGGTAGAGGTAGTCCGCTTAATCGGCGAGAAGAGTAGAGTCATAAACTGCATCAAGGTCTTTGCTCCTCCGTGAGGATAGCCTGCTGAGAGACAAGCTGACAATCAAAACGTCCCTCTAACGGTATGCAATAGTTAGTGGTTCTGGTGGTGGTGGTGGTGGTGATCAACATCTCAATCTGCAGGCTTTGCTCAAGTCTGTCAGTGATGATGAGGCTCTGTATGGCTCACAGAGTCTTTGCATGCATAGATACGAAGTAGAGATGGTGGAGGCGCACGTACATATCGTACATATGTACGTACAGCTACTTCAATTTATTCGTGGTTGGTGCAGCAGAAGGATTTGCACTCGAATCAAGAGAATAGCTCAGTCACTCATTCCTATCTCCTGAGTGTGTGTGTGTATGTGTGTATGTATGTATGTGTGTGTGTGTGTGTGTATGTATGTGTGTGTGTGTGTATGTATGTGTGTGTTTGTGTGTGTGTATGTATGTGTGTGTTTGTGTATGTATGTGTGTGTGTGTATGTATGTGTGTGTGTGTGTGTGCCTCATGTGCGTGTCTCACTCAGGCTTCCCATGAAATTTGGCAATGAGCAAAGGAGCGGCGGAGGGGCTTTATCACCATTCCCAACTGACATGGACGACATGGCTAATAAATACCAAGGGATTTTACTCTCCGCATCATCACCTCCACACTCCTGGCACCACTTGATTTGATGAGGGACAGGAAATTACTCCGACCCCATAAATTGTCCTATTTATTTAACGCCCTCCCCATGGTTTCGAACACAGCTGTAAGTAGTGAGCTTCCCTCTCCGCTCCAGCAAGTTTACTTTTGAGTAATAATAATCGTAGTGCTAATAACCGTCCTAACCCAGTCCCCCGCGAACCATGTAACTCTCCTCAGGCATCGCACAATGATCTCACACACAGACACATACAGCCACATACACAAACACATTTCCTTCCACACACAGTCATAACACGCACGCACACATAAACACACACAGGCCCGAGGGAGGAATCTAACAAAAATCATGTCAACTCCGGTCTGAAAACAATTACAGCTGTGGGCAGGAATTGGAGACCATTACAGTGATTACAGCCAACTTGTCTGTGTACACACACACACACACACACACACACACACACACACACACACACACACACAAACTGAGCCACTGTCAACCGTGGTGGCATGACGCACTCGCTCTCCTCTCGGCCATGTTCGACGACCAAGTACCATTATTGACAAGTCACCCAGACGAGTAAAACAGCCCTCGCCCCTCCCCCGTTCCACGAGTCCAGCTCCACACAGAGAGAAGTTTGTGCACGCAGCGGAGGTATTTGCACATTGGCATTCCTACAGCCAGAGAGAGAGAGAGAGAGAGAGACAGAGTCAGCTCAGCTCTGAAGCCATTACGGTATGCATAACCACATCCAGATATATACAGCAGGGGCACAATAATGTGTATGTGTGTGTGTGTGTGTGTGTGTGTGTGTGTGTGAGAGGGGAGCAGGAAGTCTGGAAGCGCAAGTAGTTAACTTTAATCGACTCCACTGCAGATTTTTCCCCCTCATAGGAAAAGGCGAGGAGTATCAACGACCCTGTCAACTTTTTTCGATCCATTATATGTTAATCAGTTCCTCGAACCCTAAAATTATGAGTGAGGAATTATGCGTCCGTCTCTTGGATTGACGGACGTGGGGTCCACGTGCGTACGTCAAGGTACGTGCTCCCCTACACTTCTACCAAATAATGCTAATGCTACCATGTATGCTACGATCATAGCCCCATATAATCACCACCGCACTCCCTTCACACACACACACACACACAGACACACACAGAGGCTTTTTGTGAGCCCAAAAAGTTACATAAAGGGAGTCAGAGGGAGGGCTCCTCCTAGCCGTATACCATGGAGAGGTTTCCCGAGCGGGAGGACAAAGTTGGAACCCGTCCGTCGTGTGATAAATTGAATTCTGACATCAAATGAAGCTTGTAATTGAAGCGAAGAGCGGAGGAGTGCGAGTCTAAGAGTTTGTGAAATGGTTTAACCTAGCATGAAAGTAAGTTATATACATTTCGCTTCTCTCCAACTCCCCTTCAGTTTCTTTCCGCCTCGCCCGGAGAGAATAATGGCAAATAATGGGGAGGGGACGTAAAGGTGAACTTGTCCCAACATCCCACATACGCGCACACGAACACACATGCACACACACACACACACACACACACACACACACACAAACACACACATAGAAATATCTCTATATGTATAAACACATTCCCTCCTCTCCCACCGCAACTTCTCCACACACAGCCCACTTCCAATTCTCACATGATGGGATAGGTCATATGTAGGGAATGAACTATGGGATAGAGGTGGGGAGATGCGGGAGGGGTAATGTGCGGGAATTTCAAAGTATTTTCTTCCACGTCTTCACTCCTTGATGACTACTGTGTATGTGTGTGTGTGTGTGTGTGTGTGTGTGTGGGACGAGAAAGTTTTCTTCTCTCTTCCTCTGTTCCCTCGCACCCAGCGATTATGCGAGCCCCTATATGGAATAATTCCAGCCGCAATGACTCCCGTTCCTCCGCCGCACTCAGCAGTCTCCACCCGCCTTAATGTTATTGCACAACATAAGTCACTCACAAATATAGTTCCGACCACTACCACCACCACCATCCGCCCCTCTGGTCCCCCATCCCCCCTGGTGCACCTCCGGGGGAATACCTTTTTGCGCACAGATAGGAGGGCGGGCGCTGGAACCTACGGACCTCCCCATGGCCCAAATATATAGCCTTAATAGTGATTACCATCCACCAGGGCCGTCCCAGCCGGACGACTTGCATACACATGAGAAAAAAGGAGGTGGCCACAGCATATCATGTGCGCTGGACCAACTCATGACTTTCTCCTACGACATATAAATAATATAATGGTCCGGGACTTGGCTATGCTACGTGCATTCTCTCATTTGTAATATACAAAGGAGAAATATTGGACGCGGGGAATCGCTGCGGCTATTATTCGACGACAAAAACCTCCGCGCCTCAGACCTGAACGCACTTCTTGCCCAGTGAGGACGAGGTAGCTTATCCTAACATATCCATACTCGTGCACAAGTGCGCCCAGCCCAGCATACGTATTCAGACAGGGAGAAATATACGTTGGAGCATGGAGCGGAGCTCGGAACTGCTCCATATAGCTTCTATCATCATCATCCTCCTCCTCCTCCTCCTATTCCTGTGGAGCCACGGCCAGGACAATCCAGACAGAGGGAATGAGCGGGTGAAAGAGCGTACCAACAAAAAGCTTTTCCACTTCAGCGAGACAATAATATCATGATGTTGATCATGTGCGGCGGGACAATGCAACACAATGCCATAGATCTTCCTTCTCTCCTGTCTTCCTATCTCTACCTCCTTCCTTTTTCTCTGAGTCGCTCCCTCTATCTATCTCTCTCTCTCTCTCTCTCTCGCTCTATGTCTCTAGCACTACTTGCCTACTTCATCTTCGTTCCGACTCAAATGAAGACTCAAAGCATAATGGGAAGTTCCATTTATTCAATAACTCTCTCCTGTGCCGGGGAGAGGAGCGTTCCTCATTGGGATTCGCTCAGGATTTACCTGGACCTCATCTCCAGCCCATCATGCAGGGCCACTGGATTTTTACAATCACCTCAGCCTTAAGTGTGTGGAACACAAAGTCAGCTCTATGCCCCCGCTTCCTAATCATCATCATCATCATCATCATCATCATCACTATTCTTCCTCAACCAAGTGGAATTTACTCAACCTGGAGAGATCCTCTCATTCCGTTTTGACTAGAATTTCCCACCCACCCACTCACTTGATGAGCGTTTCCCACTATGTACATAAGAGTACAATTTAACTTGGGCCCGTCCATCGAGTGAATGACGTGTCACCCAAGCCCTTTGAGGAAGTGCTTACCTCAGCTTTTTTTCAACCTTTGGAAAATCCGCCACATTTTTATGACATTGCCAACTAGAATAATGGAGTAATCTGGTGGACTGACCAGTTTAAATGGAAAACAACTCAAATTTTTACTCCTGTCCATTCCGCAAAGAGCTATGATCCAAGGGGGAATATGGAGTAGTGTGACAACCTGCTCCGAGGGAATGAGTGCAGCAAAGTCACGCACAAGACAAATTGAGTGGGCGTCGAAAGTGTGTCCCTTCTTGCTCCCATCACAAACGCTTCGAACTCTGAACCGAGCTACTCCCTATTACGCAAAATCGAACAGAGCGGACATGGGAGAGCCGACCATTCCATTCAAGTTCCAATTATTTTCTTAACTTAATTAACTTTCCTTTCCCTCTTGCTCATACGGACATATTATACAGCCTCAAGCTGTTCATCCGCAAGTTGGTACTAAGAGTCGACCTGACGTAGGCCGTACAATGAATGCCTTCCAGGCCCTGTCATGCCGAGTAACAGACACCAAATCCGCATCACACACGTTCCTCCCACACCACTACGTTTTATATGCACTCCCACGACGGCGAGGGAGCCGGAGTGGACAGCACAGCTCAAGAATTATTGTCATAAATAACAACTGTTGCCATTTTGGCTCAGCCGCACAAAAGTGCATTACACCACCACATCTGCCCCACAACAGATCTTTGTGTCAGTGGGCCCACTAATTATACACTGCTCCTTCAACCATCCGTCTCAACATGTCCGAGTTCCAGTTGGGTCCAGTTTTCCAACGTCCAACCAGCTTGTTGGAGCACATGGAAAAAAACTGTGGCGGCGGCGGCCTATACCAACCTCTCTTCTCCTCCTCAGCTATGAGGCAGACACTGCGGACGTCTCCGTTGACCCAGCGTCTGCTGAACTCTCTCTCTCTCTCTCTCTCTCTTAGGCCTTGCTCTAATATTTAAATCTCCCCAATTGGCGAATCCAGTGGCGAGCAGGCATGAGGAGAGAGACTGTAATAATAAGTACTGTGTAATAAGACTGTGTAAAAAGCACTCATGGTTAGCTACAGGATTGAAAACAACTAATTTAGACCATGAACGTCACTCATCGGTTCAACCATTTCGCATTGACGCTCCAAGGGGAATGGCGAGTGGGGCGGGTTGAGTTAGTGACTCTACCGTCGTCTCCCACCTCACCTCTCATACATTGCGGGCCAGGCAACTCACAGTGGTAGGGATATACTTGGCCACATCTAAGACAGGGGTAGGGTTTATGACCAGATTCAATGGAAAACTCCACCGTGGTTTTTCCCAGCTCCGACACGTGGATGTGTACACTGGGAATCGGTGGGTTTGGTTGGGTTGGCCCAGTTCCATGCATAAAGTACATATATATATATATAGCTACAGTATGGACTCGAATGGAGTCCCTCTACATCTTCTGCACACGGCAGTAGCCAATTGGAGTCAAACCGTTGGTCCGGCAACTCCACCGTTGCCGTGCGAGCGCCCGTGTACACGGCCGCGTTATGGAGTGTGAGATGCCGCTCGACTTGTTATGGGGGGGCTTTGCAGGATTTATTATCGTACCATACCTGGGCAGTGTTAACTTTTTCTCCTGTTTACTATACAGTTTTTCCTACTAATACTCCTGCTGCTACTACTATCACCACTACTTATACCACTGCCAACGAGGGCTTTGCCTTCCGGAGGACTACTCCTCCTCTGGGTTTGTGCACTTGTGCGTGTGCGTGCGTGCATGCGTGCGTGTGTGTGTAGTATACAGAAAAACTGGTGCAAATAATGACAGTTATAATGTGACATGGAGAGTCTTCAGCGTAAATAATGTTGGCTGGTTGGGGAGTGAAAGAGTGTGTGTGTGTGTGTGTGTGTGTGTGTGTGTGTGTGTGTGGAAAGGAGTGAGGCGATGGAAGGGATCAAATAAATTTCGAGCAAATGGTCCTCTCAGTCAGCCCCAAATAAATTCCTCGCCTTTCATGCTCTAAGAAAATAAAAACTAATCACTTTTCTGCGCATAGTCACACACACACACACACACACACACACACACACACACTGCATCAAAAGTTGAACTGAAACTTTGCTAATTTTTCCCTCTTTTTCCGCCTCTCTCTAACCCTCCCTCTCTCACTTGTTCCCTTTGCTATTGCACACGCAAGAGGAAACAGGGAAATCTATGGGCTGCACACGTAAGACGACTGCTTATATGTATGTATATAAATACATGCATATGCATAATGCACATATACTTTATCTCGTCCCAGCCCAACACTCGATTACAAGCCCTGTATCCAATTACACAGGAGCTCGTTACATACATATAAATCTTCCATTCCCAAACTTATAAACGCATACAGTTGGCTCCATAAAAACTTACGATTATCCCTGCCGCCAAGATAATTGAAGCTCGGAACATTACGTGCTAATGTAGTCGGAATTGGAAGGATTATATATACCTATATATAATAATAATCCGCTCTTGCTCAAGTGGTTGTACTAGTCAGTCTAGCAGTGATAGCGGTAGCAGAAGTAGAAAGTTAGTTGGATTTCCCTCTCTCTCTCTCTCTTGCACACACACAATTTCTTTCCTGGTAAATGTGATGATTATGCACGGAAGAGTGGCTCGCGGACGTAATTGCGCCGGACTAATTCATCTACGGCTGGCCAGCATGAGACGGGGGAAGTATGCACACACCACAACCACCACCACCACCACCGTGGATCTTTTCCACGGAATAAGGAAGGGCTTCATGGGAATGAATGTTTTCACCCAGATATCAAGCATAGATTCCGCTGGATCAGCCTCCGGCCAAGGTTGCAAGAGAATGCAAAGAGCTCTAAATACACGTGCCACATTACAACACGGAATGGAGGAGTGGGGGGGGGGGCGGTACATTAACATGTATATTCCCTCCATGGGCTGCCGCAAAAGCTCCCCAATGTGCCCTTCCCATCGCGGTATCTGATATGCATATACCCGTATGTATATATGACCCCACTGCTATCGTCCCTGGTAGATTTATATAAGAATGTGTATATACTTCGCGGATAAAGGTAGTGCAGGCTCTCCCACCAGCCGGCACGGAAGGAAAACTATAGAGAAATTTGAAACTTCGCATACACACACATACGCACACACACACACACACACTCACACACACACATACACACACAAACACATCCGCAAGCTCAGACTCCCAAAAGAAAAATTATAGCCTGGCTTAGGAAAAGGATTTTTATGTGATTTTTGAATCCTTTGCGAAGCCTTAGATGTAGAATAATGGAATTTCCACAGCATATAAATTTTATTTTCATACAAACTTCATCGCCTCAACGCGCCCCTCCGCTCCTTCTACGGGCTCCTACTAACTTGTCACCCATCCCCGTCACCTCTATCCCACGTACAAAGGCGCTCACTAAGGATAAAGTATAGGCACAGAATACTCTACAGACCCAAAACTACACCCCACCACAGCCAGATTCCTCCAAATGCATCAATAATGTGGCCACCAAATAAATTTTTTCCTGCTCACTCAACCACCACCACTACCGTCGTGTTTCTTCTTCACCACCACTGTGAGTATCACAAGCACACACACACACACACAAACACACACAAACACACACAAACACACACACACACACACACACACACAAACACACACACACATTTTTCTATCCGTCGCCACCCATACTTTTGGATTTTGGCAAACAAAGCGAAATCCCCTTGAAACAGAATGTATTAGGACAAATCTGGGAAAAGCCATCGGATGTCTCTCCCATAAGCTCCAACGAGGATCCCCTTCGTCAAGCCATACACACTCACCTCTCCAACTACATGTGCGTGTATGTACGGTAAGAGTGTAACCCCATCGATTTTGTACCTTCTCGACAACGACGACATGGCCGTCACCATCCTTTTCAACCCGAGAAAAATCTCAAATGCAACGTGGCCTGACTAGCATGAGGGGCTTGAGCAAAAGGTTTGTATGTATGTATGTATGTGTGTGTGTGTGTGTGTGTGTGTGTGTGTGTACCTGTGTGAAGCCACATCAAGTTTCCGCCAGTTCGCCAGCAGCACACACAAGTATGAGGCGTATTTACAGCTCATACCCATGGCCGAGGAGCTTCTCGGCATCCTCACTGGATTTTCCAAGAGAGAACTTGCGGTCGCCACTACTATGAAATGAGCAGTACATCAGTTTGGTCTTCGTGTCATGAAAATAAAATGTCCCACGTGCGTCCAGAGGGGAAGGAAGGAACGACGAGACAAACTGGGGGAAAGTTGCGGAGGGAAATGTGCGGTGGGGTTGAATATGGACGTGCCCGTTGCATGTAATGCGTCTGTTACCGTGTGCTTTGTGTGGCTGTGTATATGTGTGGGCATGTGCGTGAGGGCGCACATACGTACACGCGGGGCAAACAATGGGGTTGGGCGAGAGTTGGTACGAGGTGGCGGGCGGGACGCGTCCGCTGTGGCGCTCCAACCCATCATGCATCATGCACACTCTCTACCTCCATATAGCGCGCGGCATGTCGTACTTGTATGCGAGCTAATGTTTACTTTGGGCGGAAGTGAGCTGTGAGCGGAGGAATGACGAGGACGGGAGCGGAGGACAAAAAAAAAAACAGGATTTCGTGATGCAGCTGCGACGGATGACATTACTGTATGAATGAAGCTCTCAGAATTGGATCCACGGCGCATACACATTGGAAGACAATGGAAAACATAGAGTTTATATAATATCCTCTTCCCCCGCCTCCCTCCCCTGTCAAGGAAATCTCACGGTCACAAAAACCTGGGCACCATAGAGATGTCATTGAGGAACAATCCCAGCCGCTCACAGCCTCCTCGGGCTAATTCCGCCTGATTTGTCATCAAATTACTCAATTACGACA
Source organism: Bilobella aurantiaca (assembly GCA_021029175.1). Taxonomy (NCBI): domain Eukaryota; kingdom Metazoa; phylum Arthropoda; class Collembola; order Poduromorpha; family Neanuridae; genus Bilobella; species Bilobella aurantiaca. Next base: position 19,158 of record VYYI01000879.1, read on the forward strand.
GACAATTTGGAGAGCCGCGTTCGAGTCGTACTCTGGTGAGCATGATGACAGGGTTAGGAGAGTGGAAGTGAGACCCACTCACAATTAGGGTAGCCGTCATCTACATTATTTTGTTCATGTTTATCACTATCTTTGGGACAACAAACAGTGTGAGCTTGTATCGTGTCCCGAAACTTCTGCGCTTCCCACTTTCCTATACCACTCGTGCCGTACTACTTATCATCCTGGCGAGGAGGCCAAAAACACATAAACACTCACTTCCCGTCAATTAATCCACACTTATCTCCCGCAGAGGGAGAATTTATGCAGATTAATCGAATATATCGTATGGAGAGGGGTGGATAGGGAGCCGTCCTCGGATTTTATGCAGGAATATTCCGCTCCAAAGTTTTTACCGATGATCCTGGAAGTCGTGAGTATGTTTTTATGTGTGCGTGCGTGGAGATTTACACGTCTCGTAAATTCTCCCCGCGAAGATACAAAAGCATACACAAACACGCACACACACACACACACACACACACACACACACACACACACACACACACACACACACTTTTAAACTCATCTCTTCCCCTCCCCAACAACAATCTCCACGTGGGCAGAGCTTTGGAGTCAGTTGGGCCAGAGAGGAGCGGGTGTTGGTGGTGTTGTGTGCGGAGGAGGGCATTGTAATTATTGGTCCTTTCTACACGGAGAGATTTTTCACACTTTTACTCATTAGCCCCAAATTGCCTCTTAAGACTTGTTCCCCTTCCCACCGATATGACTCCATTAGGAGTGTGTGAGACGCCCAGGTACGACTACTGCTGGATTACTACATTGCTTGATGGACCATTTCCTCCGTCCTCCTCACCCGCCCCCGAGCACCCGGCATAATAATATGGGACGTAAATGGGACGGTGGAAAAATGACCCCATTCCTTCCTCACTTCTATTAGTCTCCTCCGGACAAAACGGTATGAGCATCATGGAGGGTGGTGGGAGAGGGGTTGGCGGATTTAATAATTCATATCCCTCCACCTCGTCCCACCTTGAGTACCAGTTATTCTGCATCGTCAGTTGTGTACCCCTGGGCCTTGGTCCATTACACGGTCACACCTCGTCCCAGCATATGCGCCCCGGCAGCATTTGGGTACTACGGCAAACTATGTAAGTGTGAGTGTGTGTGTGTGTGTGTGTGTGCGTGTGTGAGCGTATATGTATGTCCGTCTGTGTCTGTGTACTTGTGTGAGTTCCCGTGCCTGTGTGGCTATGCTGTGCTGTGCCCGGGTGTGCCAATGTGTGTCGGCCTAGTTGGTTGTAGGCTGGCGTGTGTGTGTGTGTGTGTGTGTGTGTGTGTGTGTGTGTGTGTGTGTGAAAAACTCAACTGGCAGAGCTACCCTGCGCCCGAATCAACTCCCCAGGTTTCGCATTAGCGATTAACTCCGCTGCTCGGAATACGGCACCCCTGAGATTATTCCTTGACGCTCCGGACGGATTCTAAGTAGTCATCTCCCGGCTAATGAATGAGACTCGACGTCCCCCATGTGTGTAATAGTGGTAGGGAAATCAGGATGGTGGGTTCGTGAGGTAAACTTTAGTTAGGGGTTCCATAGTGTGGCATATGTACCTTCCTGTACACCACACCGCTATTCTATTTGGTCAAACGTTCTACGTGTCGGGTGCGGAGGGAATCGGCTGCGACGTGGTTGTCGTCGTCGTCGTCGTCGTCGCTGTCGACCTCCGTGGAACAACTTTAGTCAATATTTGGGCCAGGAGAGCAGACGAGGAGTTGTTCCGCATTTACCTACTGTTTACCCCCACGTCGTCATGGCAACGGCGAGCGAGTATAATCTCATATACTTGTGCAATGTATTTGTCCCACGATATTGAGACGGCGGACGACAGGACGGCGGCGATATGGATGACGGGTGGAGCCGGCCAGTACAGTGCTAAAGTACGACGTATTTCCTAATCCTCAACCCCCCACACCCCCCACTCCAACATACTATATTAATACGGGCAGGCTGTATCCCTCTACATAGAACTCTGCGCCAACTTTCTTCACTGCGGCTTCTCCTCCTGGTCGTCTGAAATCCTCGTAAAGTTTTCCCACTTGCTAACCCACCGCTCGATAGCATGACCCAATTAATCTGCACCAAAGATCATGGCTCAAGTATATATATATATATATATATATGTATATATGCATGTATGCATTCCTGTACAGGAGGCTGCACACCCTCCGTGCACAACTGTAAAGTAGTACATTAAAGTTTCATCTCACAGGGTTGTCCTTCCAACTCCGTACTAAATACTTCCATGATCCTTGGGCCTCAAACGTCATTTGCAGGGGTCATGGGACCAAATCACACACACACACACACACACACACACACACACTGGTTTCGACATAGTGGTGGTGCAGTAGTAGCAGTGGTGTGAAAGTCTACTTGCATCCACTTTTAAGGTCAAAAAATTCCACAGCACGTACTCCTACCCGCTCACAGTTATAACGTGCTAGAATTCTGTTTTGTTTCCCAATATATCCAGTCGTCCGTCCCACTCGTACCACCAGCATCACCATCACCACCACCACGTCTACACCACGACGAACCCCACGCCCCGCACGCCTTGCTCGTCTTGGAGAAGTCAGGAGCCGTAGGCCATTATTGTTGGCGAGCCCGCGAAACCTTCCGCCATGAACTTGCAAGTAGGCAGAAGTGGAGAGATTTTTTTTTTTTTTTTCAATTCGTAAAATGGTTCGGAGAGGAGCTGTGAGTGCGAGTGGGATCGGGAAATCCGCATGCCAGTGGCTGGCTGATTTATGGGCTGATTCTTTTCGGGGGGGGAAAGGTTCAGCGACGACGCGACTGCATATTACATTAACGTAACGAACTCGGGAGTCCCTCGCAGTCAGGGGATCTCAGGCCTCGTGTTGACGACCAACTGGCCCGTGGTTGGGCTCTTTGGGGGGAAGACAAAAATTAAAATAATTTCCGCCAGCTCTCAAAATGAAATAGCGTGAGTGAATGAGAGGAGCGGGGAGCGGGGTTCGGGACGGAGCATTAGCATTAGTCGAATTTGTTGTCGTCGTAGCGGGAATAGGAGGGCGGGGATGAGTCGGCAAGGAGGTGCGCTGGCATAATCCAACAAGGACATCCGTCCCGGTGCACGCGGGAGTAGCAGTGTGCGAATTACACTTGATCACCGGTAAATAGACCTACATATATGTACATACATGTTCAGAGTGTTACAGCAGTAGCGGCAACGGCAGCGGCGGCTCAAGGCGTTCCCCCATCTCTAGAAAGGAAATGAAACTCTGTTCCGCTCTAATTTGAACTTTTCCACCGACTCGGTCGCACTCCTCTGAAACCAATGAGCGCGGAGAGGGAGGGGAACCATGCCGAGTCAGGAGATGGATGACAGGTGAATTGAACGGCAGTACTATGTTTGACGGCCCGACTCACCGAGTCCAATAATGATAGGCATAAACAGGCCTTCAAAGACATCACCTCCACGGTAGAATTGGAATCCCTGGGTCGCTCCCTCAATTGCAAATTCGTAAATGTGGTGAAAAACGGGGCTCTACCCACATACATTGCCTTCTTCCCCCCCCACTCCAGTCACCTCCATGGCTACCATAGCTGGGACATATGAAGCACCGTCGCCACGTCCCTATCCCACGCACACACAGTCGATCCCGTTGTTGTAAATAAGTTGACTCGGGAGAGAGAGAGAGAGACAGTAAGGCTAATACGTGGGGCGGATTCAAGGAAGCGTGTATACGTGGATTATTCCCTTCCTCAGATATCTCACTCTGTGGCAAGACTTTAGAGAGCTAGCGAGTGGCGAGGGGATGCGGGAGACTATATGGATCCAATCTACATTTTGATTAGCTTTTTACCATCCTCTTCGCTCACCACCACCACCCGTCTAAAGGATGCGAAAATGGAGCGCGCCAGAGTCATTCGGGCAAAATGCTCCTGTCATATATACACATATGCACAGACCGCCCGGTATACACAGACACACACACACACACACAAACTCACACGTTCACACATATGTTCCGTTTCCCTTCAGCACAGAATTTGAGTGTACCGATGACGACGACGGCGGCAGCGGCAGTGGGTGCTATATTTAAGGACATCTTCCATTTTTCCATCTCACTTTACAGCACATACACACACACACACACACACACACACACACACACACACACACACACACACACACACACACTCCTGTGCAAAAATTCGAGTACGCATTCGAGCAGGGCTTTGAGTAGAGAACAAAAAACAAGGGAGCCTCCAAGCGGTCGTGCTAATATGCACTCCACTGAGAATCATTCTGGACGGTTTAGTCCAAGGTCATTCCTGCATACTCTCTAATACTTTGCAAAACTCACTTAAATGAGAGGCATTATATGGGAATAGGGAAGTGGCTGCTGTATGTGCATGCATATACGTATGAGTGTAGATCTCGAGTGACCGTCGTACCATGACGGGGCTGGAGTGGATGGAAACTTAAGGAAATGCACGCTTGCATACACACGGATACACAAACACACACACACATACACACACACACACACACATACACACTTGAGGACTCATTGCACAGGGTGCTTCGCACCTATAGGGCTTGCTAACCCAGAACGGACGGTATCCGCACATGTATGGCCACAATTAAAGGAAGAGGCGGTGTTGCAAGGAGGGATGCTGACAATGCTGAATAATGTTAAAAATGACGCCAACTCAACCCCCCACTCCCTCCTCCTCTCTCTCTCTCTCTCTCTCTCTCTCTCTCCGATCCTCCGACGTCGTTTTCTCATCTTGTGACACTCTCATTTAAAATGATTTGCTAAGGAAAAAAGTAGGCTGAATCCGACGACAGTTTTCTTGGTCTGGCTCTGTATACAACAAGCCTGTACAACAAGTGAGTCCCAGGGGATCATTGTATGGTGAGGGAAGGGGTTGTGTGAGCGTGGGCGTGCCCGCCCGCCTGTCTGTCTGTCTGTCTGTGTGTTTGTGTGTCAATGGGCGTTTGTGCGGATTTTTTCCGCACGGAAAAATCCTAACGTTATAATTTTATGAGAGGGTGGAGAGGGGATGTTTAATACGTGTGTTCGAGAGGAACTGGAAGTATCCTGTGATGACTTGCCCTTGAAGGGAGTCGACGTTTCCTCCTGGCTGCTTCTCCGTCGTCCTCCTCCTCCTCCTCCTCCTCCTCCTCCTCCTCCGGACGGACCTTCTCTAAACATACTCGTCCTCCTCCTCCTCAACTTCACTATTCCATCAGCGTCCAGCCTAAGTTAATTAATTAAGTTTTTCTATTATTCATACTAGATTTTATTAGCTCGTCTGAATGTGACTGAGCGGCTCGTGGAGAATCCCGGACTCGCACTCGCTACTCCACCGTCTGCTGCTGCCAGGGCTTGGCCACAGGCTTCTGGACCCTGGGAG
>VYYI01000880.1:0-24606 GCA_021029175.1 Bilobella aurantiaca
TGATATAATTTTACTTTTTAACTTTAATCAATGATTGCACTCTGTCGCCGACACATGATTCCATTTTCAAGTATGATGAAATAAGAAAGATAAATTTTGACAAGTTTCTTATGCTGTAAATATAAAGTCCAAGACGAGTAACCTTGCTCATTTAGTTAACTAGTTAATTCACGACTCAACTAACGACTTGAAGCTAACGATTTGCTACAGAACTAATATACTTAAGAATACTTAAAAAAAATTTACACAGCACTTTCTAGTGATATGTTTCTTTTATGCACAGTTGTCGCTCTTGTCTTCTTCCTTCTTTTAAAACTCGGCGTCCGAGATCGAAATAGCAATTTTCCTCCAGGTAATGTGAAATTTAAATTTTTTTTGATAGACATTGTAAAATGCTGGTCAACATATCTTATTATAGTGATCCAATACATTTTTAGGACCACCATCTCTTCCGCTAATAGGCTCACTCCTCTCTGTTATTTCAATAAATTCAAGGGACCCTGCAAAAGCATTTGCTGTTTTGAGTAAAAAATATGGACCAATCCTGGGCCTTCAAATGGGTTATGTGAAAACGGGTAAGTGCACTTGATTATCACACAGTTAATTTGACTCATTAGAGAATATCAATTTCGCAGTTGTAATAAATGGATACGAAAAGTTGAATCAAGTTGCAAATTCCGACGCTTTGCTGACTCGTACCGATGAGACGGATATATGGGTTCATGAAAAATCAAACTCGCATCAAATTGGTAATCCCAAAATTTAGTTTGAAGTACATTAACTTTAAGAACAATTAAAAAAAACAAATGAATCAATTATTCGTTTAACTACGATTCGTTTAACTAAAGGTTTAAATTTCTCTGGAGCGGAATTCGATGCGAAGACAAGAGCCTATACGTTGAAGACATTGAGAAAGTATGACTTGGCGTTGTCATCACAAACCAATGGATTTGTGATTGAGGAAATTGTAGAATTTTGTAATAGCATAAAAGAGCAAATGATCAACGGTGAAGTCACGCTCAGTCTACATCATCAATTTGCCAAATTATTTTTCAATATTGTCTGGACGTTTTTGACTGACAAAAAGTTTAGTACAAAAGGCACCAATAGCGTAATGCTTGAAAGCATAGAAGACTACGTCCGTTGCAGCAAGTTCAGTGGAAGCATTACGCAAATTTACCCTGGCTTAATTCCCATATTTCCAGAGCTCACAGGCTTCAATGCGCTAAAACAACGATGTCAAAAATGGAGAGATGTTGTCAAGGTATGATATCACATTCTATTTGTAATATTTTTGTAATCAACCGCCTAATAGTATATTATTTCTGTCACATAAATATGCATATAAAAGCATCTTACATTGTGTGGCAACTGGAGGCTCAATATTGTAAGGCCGAGTTGTTTTTTGAGATATGGCAGATTCCGAAATTCACGCACGTAATATAACATCCTGAATTGCGGCGGCATCAAATTCTGAAATGTAAAATAGTCAAGCTTTTGTAAAAGAAACAAAAACCAGAAATTTTTTCATCGATCACACATATTCCTGATATAAACACGCGAATACTGTGTTTTAGCTTAAATACATTGCTAATTCTACAATGTATACATTTCTCGGTTTTTTTTATGTAGTCCGAAATATCAGCTGCACGCAGAGACGGCACTTACAGTAGTAACCCAGAAAACTTTCTGGAAGAGTTTCTGCAGAAAACAGATAGCACGCCAAAACCACAAAATCTACAGGACACAATTTTCACAGGTAGAAGTAGAAAGTTTGTATTGTCATTGGTTGGACTAAATACTGAAGTTGAACTTTAATAATAAAAATAATATAGGAAAAATGACGATTCAATTTTTCTATTTCACAACTTAAATTTAAATGTCTTTGTTGATTAGAGGAGAATCTAACTACAGTTTTACAAGACATTCAAATGGGAGGAACAGACACACAGTCCGTTGCAGCCGTACTTTTCATAAGGTTTCTGCTAGAAAATCCACATGTACAACAAAAACTGCAAGAAGAAGTAGACAAAGTCGTAGGAAATACACGGCTTGTAAGTGTGGACGACATATCGAGGTAAATTCAAAACTAATCACGCGCTTTGAAGTTGGCAAATTGCAACACTTTCACATTTATTTTCAAATCTATGCATTTACTATGACGAACAAAATTATATCATTTTCTAAGAGAATCATAAAACATGGTGATTAATTGCTAACTCCAGAAATTTATATTTACTGCATGTTATCAGCCTGAATTATTTACATGCAACAGTTGCAGAAACCCTCAGGTAAGAAATAGCTAAATTAAAAATACATAAAAATTGCTATATATATATTATAATTAGTTTATAATATTACTTTGATATTAAGGCTTGGAAATGTTGCACCTCTGATTCCCAGGAAGGTTCTTGAGGATTGGGTTGTTGACGGATACACTGTACCAAAAGTAACTAATTTCTCTGTATAAAGCAGAGATACGTAACTGTATTTCATATTTCAGAACAACAAAATTTTGTAGGGCACACTAGTCATTCTAAATATTTGGAGTGGTGATAATGACGAAAGAATCTACGAAAATCCTACTTTATTTAAGCCTGAGAGATTCTTATCAGAAACTGGTAAATATCAAAATGGAGAGAAACTCTTTGCCTTTGGATTTGGTAAGTCAAAAAATTATAGTTCTGTAAACGTAAAATTAAAAAAAAAATTTATGTTGGATTTCATTAGTTTTGAAATTTTGCTAACTTAATATTTACTGTACAATGAAATGCACTTCATTGACTGACAATTTTGAATAGCAAAGGTTGAAAAAACTACATATGATTACAGTATGAAATCATTTTGAACGCTGCACCCTTAACGCAAAATATTGTAAACTGAAAGTATGAGGAGAAATTTAGTTGGAGAAAAAATAGTTTCGGAAAACTAAACATCATTATGTAAAAAACGCAGTCCAAAAGCATATTATTTAGTGTTTTAGTGTTTATAAATTTTCAGAAAACTTTCAGCGGCATATGTGTAGGCGTGTATCATGGCATATGCGTAATATGGAAATCTTATACCTATACATAATACATTTTGTACTGAATTTTAGGGAAACGGAGATGCATGGCAGAACAGTATACCCGTGTTTGGATACCGCTTCTTTTTGCTACACTGATTCAAAGCTTTAGTTTCCATGTTGACCCTGCGTTCGGCGCAAAATGGGGTCCAGAGGAAATTGGTTTGGCACGTTGCCCTGCTCCGTTCAACGTTATTGTCAAGGCAAGGGAAACTGATATTTAATATTTAAACTAATTTTAGCATAGAAATTCGGCTCTGGTATCTAACCTTGGTACCCTAGTATAAAAATTTAAAAATAGAAATAATAGTTGACCCAACGATATTGAGCACAATTTTTTTTCAATTTGTTGCTTTACCATATCACACTTAAGTTATTGCAAATGTTTTGGAAGAACTCAAAAGCATAACTCGACGATGTTAATGATTAAAAAAACAAATCAATATTGAAAGCAAAAATAATGTTGTGTTGTTTGTATCTCTTGTTTATCATAGAGAGGCCTGAGTTAGACGTTGTTCGTAACAATATACTTAAATATATGTTAAATACTAATTGTCAAGCTGTCTTGTATAATATTATTGAATCAATTTCATTGTATGTCGCAATAGTTTTCGAGATACATGGCTAATTATAATTTATTCATAGCATTTAGTTGTAATAAAGTAGTAAGGAGCCTTTAACTAACTATATAATTATGAATACAATATTTACTCTTATAATTACTTTTTGATTTTCTTTTTACACAAAACAAACACGGTGACTCCTATTTTTCGGTAAATTTTAGTTGCAACGTATGTGCAAAATTTGAAATTGCATAACGGATTGCATAGTAACCGCCTCTACAGATAATTAATGTTTTCCAGACTTTTTGGTTCCTCCAAATCGATAGGGCAAAACATTTAGATCTATAGTTTCAGCTATGACTGCTGAATATTCTGTCCGATCGTAACCAAAGACTTTGTACGCGTTGCGTGTTGAGTCCGTCATTAGAGGACGCATGAGCCTCGCAATTGGATAAAAAATTGAAGGTGCTGCAATAAATACAAACAAATTTATTTATAGCAACTTAAATTCAACAGTTATAAATATTTCTAGTTTTAAAGTGTATTTCGGAACACTTCACCAAGGGTATTAAGTCGTAAGCTAAATTTTTCATGTCCGAGAGAAGTAATTTGCATAAAAAATGGTAAACTAAATTTTGTCTTAAAAAATAACAAAAATCTATATATTAAGTTTAGTATATTAAATTAAGATCACGTGTCACACGTCTGAGTTGCAAAGCCATAATGCGCAGCTAGTTCATTGTAAAACCGTTATATAAAAATTTTTTTTAGATATCTGAGCTACATCCTATCTCACCCATAACAAGAAAAACGTTCTACACTTTTATGTCACTCTCCTTTCATCGTAGCTAAAAAATTTATCAAAACGTATCGAAAGGAATGTATATGTGTGAAAAAATAGCTCATGTACTATATCTAAACCAGATACAGGAATACAACTAAAAAACTGTGTTGTGAAGAAGAGTTGCTTACAGTTGATGACGATCAACCCATACATGTTGTACTAAAAAAAAGTACTATTTTTTATAATATTAAAAAGTATTGTTATATCAATGAGCCCCCTACATCCAGCGCATGCGTGTTTCCGTAGAGAAAATCCTTGTATATCTACAATGATTATCGCTGTCGGGTCTCCCGTTTCGTTGAAGCCCAACTGAGCCCCCTTCTCTTCAAATAGGAGTACTCGGCGGCTAAGTTCGGGTAGCTTCCCTTCAAGTACTTTGCGACTCAGACGTGTGACACGTGATCTTAGGCTAAGTTCGGGTAGCTTCCCTTCAAGTACTTTGCGACGTATGTCCCAGTCATTAAAAGCGACCAGGATTACTAGGGTCAGTAAATATGCTTAATTGGGTCATTTGCCTATTTGTACCCGGGTCATGGGGTCAAGTTTCTGTTGTCCGTAAAAAAATTCATGCAAAAGTGGGAGTTACCTGGTTGTCCCTCTTTGTCTCTTGCAGTAGTAAAGTCCAGCACATAGTCTTTTGCCAGCTTACCATTATCTTCGACAGGTAAATTGTCAATATTGGCATCCTCTCTCCATAACAAACACTGGAGTAAACATTTTGGTGTTTAACATATAAAAAAATTTCACGTGATTAATATGCAAAGAAATTTTGCGAAATTTTCAGTCTTGTATGATACATCTGTTACTGATGCCTAGAGCGCCTAGACGCTACTGCACTTTCACTTGGAACACTACGTCTTACCTTCTCTAAAGCTTGCAGTGCCTGGTAATGGTCAAATTTCTTTGCTAAAATAAGAAAATAAAACGCATCTGCTAAAACGTCTAAGATTTTTTACATAATGGGTGGAATTATATATAACTAGCCTAACAAGCCCAACCTAGGACGTTGTTCGTTTGCTGAATTCAATGGTGAATCGTATAAGTAAAATAAATCTAGAGCCGTCCAAAAATTTAACTAAAAGTTATGAAATCAATGGGTGAAACCCTTAATAAACCCGATCATAGGCAGGGCTTGTCAGGCTAATGTTCGTGCGCGTGAAATTTATGTTTCCTTACTTTCCGCGTTTCAATAATTTATAAGCCTAGAATAGAGGACTGAATGAGTTGAATAAAGGTGTGTTTTTGTGTGAGGATCAATATAAGAATATGCACAACTTTCAATTTCTTATTGTTGCTTTCAAACTAGCAAAAAACCCGTGCTGAGACTGGAATATACTTTTGTTATCTTCACCTCCTTCAAGCGCCTGCAGTTGCATAAATCAGATTAATTGAAAATTCAATCAAAAAAACTTAAAGTCGTGTGTACTCCGTCTGGTCACAATTTTGCTGGTTGAAATTTCAAAAGCATTTTTTTTAATTAATAATCACCACTAACCGAGTTGGTAATCGTTGTTAAGTGTTCTAATGGTCATTGTTAACTTCAAAATAACAAAAATTTCTCGAAAACACGATTTTGAAAAGTTATTTGTTGCTAACTGTTTAACTTTGGTTTAGGTATAGTAATTTAATTTGAAACTAGTCAAATTACAAATTGTCCAATCCAGACGGGGCTAAAGTGGACCCAATTGCGCTGATGAGAGCACCGTCCACTATGGATTTTTTTTGACATGTACTATTCCTTGTAGTGTTTTCTACTTTGGTGTAAAACACGCTACCCGTTTTCTCAACTATTAATGTATTTATGGTGTGGAAAATGTAGAAGTGCAATTGTTAAACAAGAAATTTTGTACTTGGAAGTTTAAAACATATAGATAGGAATAGTGCTACAATTTGCAAATATTTACCTTTGAGCCATTTATATAAATAAGCGTCCGATTTTGTGTACTGTAGAACAAGCTTGTGCTCAACTGCATCTCTTAGCTGAAACAAAATTAAAAAATATTACTTAAAACACATTATATCATATGACCTAGCTTTTACTCTTGAGGTGATGAATTTTATAATTACACCTGTACTGTGCTAGCAGAAGGCTATTTGGTGAGGAATATGTTTAGTTTTTTAAATTGAATTGAAAAACGTAAATACGTTTAGTAGCATAGTCATACATTAATGAGTAACAATTGATAAGAAGTGTCGTACTACCTTGTCGATGGCATTTTTTTCCTTGGCAGTGAACACAGGAATTTTACAATAAGACAAAACCAGTAAAAACAAAAGAACAAACAAAAAACTCCAATTCAAAGTCGACCTTAACATGATGTTACAACTTAATGCAATTACTGATTCGCGAAATTATTTATCAAAGACAATATCCACTTGTCTTAAATAGACAACTCCAAAAAAGCTGCCGTTATCCTTGTTGTCTTGTCTATCCGCATATACTTCTAATCTAGTCAAGGTTAATTTGTGTTCTTAGCGTGTTTTTTTGCTTTTTGCAGTTTGTGACTAACACAAGGATCTTTACGTTATTGTTCTGTACGTCTGTTACCATATCTAACTCAAATGAGTTCTATTTGTCAAAAGTTTGATTACGAGTTATTTTGTCGGTAGTGTACAAAGTGCTGAAGAGTTGTTGGCTAGGTTTAGTATAGGTTTAGATATAAAATTGAAAATATTGTCTTTGACAAATTATATAAGGTAGTCAAAAAAGTGCCATTGAAGAAGTAATTTATGAATGACTAGAAAAACAAGCCCCTCCTAGGACAATAGGACCAATATTAAAATTAACATTCTACTGTTCTACTACGGGTTTGTTTAGTTTTAGTGTATGAAAGTGGCATGTGTAAAATTGAATATTTTGTTATAGCTAGAAAGAGTAAATCTAGGTAGAACTGTGCTTTGAAAATATACTTTTGCAATACGTGTAGTATTGCTTAAAAATAGAAGATTTTTGTACAGCTGTCCGTACTCAAACACACTCGATACTTCAAAAGAGCCCACAGCAGCAACTATGCAAATTTGGAACTAGTATAACTAGTATGCAATAAATATTGTTTTAATGAGCTCAAAATTCGTGGAAAGCAGAATTTTTGTGAAGTTCAAACTTCTTACAGTAAATAATAAATTGAGAAACAGCGTACAAGAAGAAGCAATAAATGTTGAACAAAAAAATTCTTTATTCGAAAGTCAATTTTCAATGAATTAAAGAAAAATGTACAAAAACTAAGACTATTTTCTTAGAAGACTGCATACTTGCAGAAGACAGTACTGCGAGTAATACTACTTGAATTGCTATAGCTGCCGATTATTGAATACATAATATTTACATAATTATGATTTGCACAAATACTTAATGTTTTCCAGGCTTCTTTGTCCCTCCAAATCGAATTGGCAAAACACTAAGATCCACAGTTTCAGCAATGAATGCAGAATATTCCGCTCGATCATGACCAAAGACTCTGAATGCGATGCGCGTTGAGTTCGTCATTAGAGGTCGCATAAGCCTCAAAACAGGTTCGAAAATTGAAGGGGCTACAATAAATACAAAGCAGTTAATTTTTAGGCACAAGTTTAACTTAAAAATAACGGTAAAGTATTTCCAGTTATAACAGTGTACTGCTGCACACTTTATCTAGGACAATAAGCCCTTAAAAACCTTGAACCAAGACTTTTATACTGAAGAGAAATACTTGCATTATGTGTTTATTTATTATTATTTATGTATTTATCGTTTGTCAAGTCGGCGCTAGTTTATATTCCCAAGCGTAAACCTTCTTTCCTTATATAAAAAAATAAATTATAAGAAATTAATTAGTTGAGAATTATTTCCTTGTCTTTTCCTTTCCCAGCTTTTCCTTGTTAGCTTTTCAAAAAAATTTTTTTTAATTATAATCTTGCTTGTCAATGTTTTTAACATCAAATATATAATTTGACTTCAAATTTGCTTTATATTCGTTTTGTGCTCCACAAGCTATCACAACCTCAGCAAGAAAACCATTCTACCATTTTAAATCACTCATATTTGATCGCGGCTAAATTGAAAAATGTTCAATAAAAGGAAAGTATGAAGACGCTTTTGTCACTTTATTTCTGGTGGACCAAATACAGTTGTACAGCAGAAAACTTACTGTTGATGGCGACTATTCTGTACATATTGTACGGGTAGTACTTTTCGTGGTGTCGCACCCAGTTCAAGTATAATGGAAGACCTAGAATAAAAGCAAACTCGTGTTACTAATATCATGTCAATATCATATTCAAAAGAAAAATGGCCCTACACCCCACACATATGTGCTTTCTTAACGAAAGTCCTTGTGCATCTGCAATGATCATCCCTGTAGGGTCTCCCGTTTCGTTGAAAGCCAACTGAGCCCCCATTTCTTCAAATAGAAGCACCCGACGGCTAAGTTCGGATATCTTTCCTTCAAGGGCCTTGCGACGTACGTCCCAATCACCGAAAGCTTGCAGAACCACTAGGAATTTATAAGGTAATTAGTTTTACTTGACCAGGTGAAACTAGGCCTTGTTTTTAAAACTAATTATACAGAACAAGGTAGCTAAACCCGTCCTAAGAGAGGAGTATTTAAATTAGGAAAGATGGGCCCACGGCCCGTAGTCCGAGGGCTAGGAGCCTTGTCTTAACTTGGATAGTTGCCGAGATCTAATCCCGGTACTAGCACAGTTACCAGCATAGAAAAAGTGGTGGTGTGGTAGTGGTGAGTGGAAAGTTGCGGTTGTGGAGGCTGAACATGGGTCGGTACGCGTAAGGTGGTGCTCAGCCTCTGCCTAAGCAAGAAACTCATCGGTAGTCAACCCCACGTTCATTGTCCAGTAGAAAGTCCATTAGCTACGGACCTCGGAACGTGAACAGGCCGACACCACCCACCCCCACTCACTAGCACACGCAAACATTGACCAGGCCTATACGCAAATGTCAAAAAGCATCTAAAAAAATCGGAGTGATGCCCTTCACTAGCGTTTATTAGCGATTATTATTATTAGTTTATTAGATATTTTTCGTATGATCAAGAAGAAAACGGCTCAATTAGAAGATAGTCGTATATTTTCTCGAACTCTACTTCCCTACTGAATGTAAAAGTACTTTTGAGAGAGTTCCACATGCGTATTCCCAACAACTCGTTCAAAACATAGCAAAAAATTTCTCTGTATAAAAATTCCAATCCCACGCACTACCCTCCATTTGTCACGCACGCTTTAGATTTTATAAATATTATACTATATAATAAAAGGCAATTTGTTGAGATGAGTGGTGGTCAGGTACCACAGCGCATGTGCCAGAAAAGAGGCAACTACAAGAGGGTGGAAAAGGGAAGGGGGTTGATAATATAAGTCGAAATCTAAAGTGGGACTAATTTGTAGTCGTAAAAATTAAAGTTTGAAACAGGAACATGGAACAGGAGATTTTTATGTACGCTAAACCTAATTATGACATTTGAAAAACTCAAAAACGATTCACCAATTAGTTAATTGCAATTACCAATTAATAAAAATTTTACTGTTGGAAATGAAATTTTACATGAAATTAGAGATTTTCATGTACGCTAAACCAAACTATGACGTTTATAAAACGAAAAACTATTCTTCAATTAGTTGATAGTAATTAACAATTAGTTAAAATATAAATTGAGTTTAGAGGGTATTCTCGTGTTAGGACGGGCCTAATTAGCTAGTATATAATATGATGCGCTGTAAGGCTGTATCTTACCTGGTAACCCTTCTTTGTCCCTTGCAGTAGTGAAGTCCAGAACATACTCTTTTGCCAGTTTACCATTATTCTCCAGAGGCAAGTTGTCAATGTTATTTTCCTTTCTCCATACTAAAGCCTAGAGTAAGATAAAGACCGAACCATGTTTTTTTGTTATTCAAATGTGTTTCTCCATACGTTATTAATACTCTAATATTAGAATCCGTAGTACATGGTTGATGCCAAGCTACGCTCCAGCATTCTACTTTTCTTGTGCACTAGTCAATAAAAACAAATTCTTACTTTTTCTAGGGCTTGCAATGTCAGAGTGTGGTCAAAATTCTTAGCTGGAACAATGAAAATTTCAAATTAAATTCAAAATTTAGTAATAAACAACTACGTATACTTTGGTATAATATTCCTACATAATTGGCCAAGAGAGGATTGTGATTACAATTTTTTACATAAAAAACATCTGTTTACCTTTGAGCCATTTGTACAAGTAAGCATCGGATTTCATGTACTTTAGTACAAGCTTGTGTTCAACAGCAACTCTAAGCTGAAACAAATTTTTAAGAAATGATTGGACATTTTTTGCAAGTTGCATAATCGCAGATAGTGCAGTTAGTGGAAATGATGCAAAACATACCTTGTCTATGGCAGCTTTTTCTTCTGCTGAGAATGCAGGAATTTTCCCATATGACGAAACCAGAAGAAGCGAAACCACAAAGACAAAATTCAGATGCAAATTTGACCTCAACATGATACCACAACTAGAGTTTCTAACAGTTAAGGAACATCTAAAAATTGGTGTTTTCAATTTTTTTTTCAACAATAACTGGTTTTAAATACTCATTTCCAAAAACCTGCCGTCATAAATTGTTGTTAAATTTTTGAACATTTTTGCAATTCACCTCATGCTCCTTGGACTGGGCAAGTTTGTACGTTTAACGTGTCTCATAGCGCAAAAATTTTATGTCTTTTTTCTGTCCGTCTGACTCCATTCCTAATTCAAGTGTTCACTGCTCTGTAAGCAATCTGTTTTCAAAGATTTGTCTCATCACAAATTTCGTTTGGTATAAAAAGATATTTGGTTTCAGTTTGGCTACCTCCAGCAATAATATCATTTTTATTGCGAAGTATACATCTCTTATACTTTTATCCACTAGCATAAAAACTTGCGGCGGTGTTGGTCTAGTGGTGTAGGGTGTCTGTCCCTCTAAATAAAATATACAATTAAAATAATTGTTATTAATGAATTATTGTAGATTCCTAATAATTTAACAATAGTACTCTACACAAAAGGCACTTCCATAAATATTTCTAATGCTTAATATTAATATATAATAGTAAACAACAAAAACGTATGTACAATTTTAATTTAATCAATTCATGTCTCAGAGCGGAATACATTTAAGAGAAAATAAACCATGGCGCGTCCTGAATATCAATGGAGAGTCGTATTTGCCAAGTAAATAGAATATTCAAAATTACATTAATTATTACATGACCGTAGTTGCCCCGAATTGTAAGTAATTAATGTTTTCCAGACTTTTTTGTCCCTCCAAATCGAATGGGCAAAACACTGAGATCCACAGTTTCCCCAATCACAGCAGAGTACTCTGCTCGATCATAACCCATGACTTTGAAGGAGCTGCGAGTTGATTCCGTCATAAGAGGTCGAATGAGCCTTACTACTGCATCATAAATTGAAGGTGCTACAACACATAAAAAGCAATTAACAGATGAGCTTACACTTAAAAATAACGGTTTTTCAAGTTACAACAGTGTATTTGTGGCTTAGTTTGAACTAGTAATATAATAGGCCTAAAACTGTAAATAAACTTTTTATCCTACAGAAATACATTGCTACCATAATTTTAGAATTTGCAACGTACACTTCTATCATGAAATAATATTTGCCTTAGATTAGTCGTCACGAATCTAGGCATCACAACCAAACCATGGATCGAAATCTAAGCACTAGAAATTTTGAAAATTGTCTTATATTCAAACCTTTTTTAAATTAATTTACTTTTTATAAAACTACAACACAAACGTAAAAAAAAATCCTATCAAGATGTCTGTTTTGAACCGCTCATGTAGGGATGTGCGATTCCGTTTCGATTCGTTTCCTCAAGGAAACGGAAACGAAACGAAACAAATAACCTGGAAATGGAAACGAAACAAAAAAAATTTCTCGGAAAAGAAAACAAAGCAGAAACGGTAGAAAATTCTATCAGTGCGGTATAGTGGGCACACGGGTTCGAGTTTTTGAATCACTCATATCCCATCTTATGTATAAATCACGTATCTTCAGAAGTAAGCATGCGCTTTTGTACTATATCCCTCGTGAGCCAAATACAGTGTTAAAGTTGAAGAAGTTTAATAAATTTTGTGTTTGTGTGACTTACAGTTGATGGTAAGCAATCTGTATGTATTGTACGGGTAGTAATTTTCGTGGTGTAACACCCAGCTTAAGAAGACTGCCATACCTTAAAAGTAAAAAGAAATTTGTTTTTAATATAATAATGTCCAAAGAAGAGTCAAATGAAAAAAGCTTTACATGCGCTGCATAATTGTTTTCTTAAAGAAATTCCTTGTAGATCAGCGATGAGCATCGATGTAGGGTCACCCGTTTCATTGAAGCCCAACTGTGCTGCCATCTCTTCAAACAGGTCTAGGCGTCGGGTAAGTTCAAAAATCTTCCCTTCAAGGACCTTGCGACGTACGTCCCAGTCAGCAAAGGGGAATAGGACCACTAGATATTCATATTGTTGGTAAGTTTTTTGACCCTTTGACCCTAACTCATTGGGTCAAGGGTCACTATACGGTCTAATATTGTGAAGCACTATAAAACTCTAACTTACCTGGTAACCCTTCTCTGTCTCTTGCAGTAGTGAAGTCCAGAACATATTCTTTTGCCAGCTTACCATGATTCTCAAAAGGCAAATTGTCTATGTTGGCTTCTTTTCTCCATACCAAAGCCTAGTATTGAAACAAAACCAAAAAAATCTGGGCATTAAAATATCATTATACAATTATTAATACTCTAATATTATAAGGTGTAGTACATAATTGATGGGAAAGTACCCTCCACCATTCTACTTTTCTTGTACACTAAACAATAAAAAACGGTTTTACTTTTTCTAGGGCTTGCAATGACAGAGTGTGGTCAAAATTCTTAGCTGGAAAAATGAACATAACAAATGAGAATTCATAATTCAATAATAAACAACAACGTACTTTGGTATAAATCCTTTACATAGTTTACAAATAGAGAATTGTGATTACAAATTTTTTACAGAACAATCATGTGTTTACCTTTAAGCCATTTTAATAAGTAAGCATCGGATTTCATATACTTTAGTACAAGCTTGTGCTCAACTGCATTCCTAAGCTGAAATGAATTTGTAACAAATGATTAGAGAATGATTTCAAGTAGCATAATTGTTTGTAGTGAAGATATGGAGAAAATTGCAAAATATACCTTGTCGATAGCTGCTTTTTCTTTCGCTGAGAAGGCGGGAATTTTCCCATATGAAGAAACCAGTAGAAACGAAATTGCAATGAAAAAACTATTGCGCAAATTCCTGCTCAACATGATGCCTCAACTGGAGTTTTAAACAGAAGCAATTGTAAATTGGCCTTTTCAAAGTTGTCAAGTATATCTGTTCTTAATTGCTCAACTCGAAAAACCTGCCGTCATAAATCATTGTTGCCTATTTGCATATATTCGAAAATCACATCAAGGTCCTTGGAGTGGTTTGGTTGGTAGAATATTTATATCTTTGTACTGTCCGTCTGACTCCATTCAAAAACTCAAGTGCTCATTGCTCTGTAAGCAAGCTGTTTTCAAAGTTTTGTTTCAGAAGTGTCGAAGTCCTTTAATTTAGATTTTTTGTTTACCTCCACCTTCAATGTCCTTTTCACTGCAAAGTATATATCACAAAAATCGGTTGACCCGTATGTTACTTTTGCGCATCAGGTTTATTTTGGACTTGCAAAAATAAATATTTATATCCAGTAGCAAAGTAAAATACTTAAAAATTCGGTGTGCTACATTAGTGGAATTGGAATTGTAATAGTAAATCGGTCTATTTTTATCTACCGCTACTTCAAAGGAACCCATAGTGTAAGTATGCTAATTTTAAACCAGTGTTTTCAGATCAACTCGTAGTATTTCAAGGAACTCGATATTTTAGGGAGATAGAATTCTGTTTAAAAATGATAAGTATGAAAAAAGTAGAAATGAATGAATGAAAACCACTTTTAAATTCCGAGAAACAAGAGATCAGGAATCAATCGACCTCGAATGTGCCGATCTAGTGCAACTATCTCCTAAAAGATATCAAATGTATACAAACACCATTTATCTATTTGATTTATATTTAAAAGTGCACTATATGGTCCGAAATCAGTTCAACACGTTACAATCATTAAACTATGAATTATTTCAACAAATGTGTAACAATATCTTACAATGACAACAAAAAAGATATAATGACACTTTGGTACACCTGATTGAATCACATATTTAAAGCGGATTTACATAAGGGGATTTCACTGTAGCATATTAAATTGCATTGGTTTGCTGATGCTATTGCAAATGTGATATTTATGTAACAGATAAATATGCTGATAAGTGTAATAAATATCCATTTGTTTTACATTGACATATATCGTCTAATAGATATCCTTTCGAAGCATGATTGCCTTGATGTTTTTAATTAATAAATTTAGTTTGGTTGATAACGTCAGCTAGAATAACTAAAGTGGAAATTACAACCTTTTAGTTTACGATCCAATTTATAAAATGCATCAATCAGGTTTTGGTTCCAATTTATTCAAATCAATGTTTTTGTGACGTCTCGTATCTTGCACAACCTCACATTTTGATACCAAGGTTACGAAGGTAAAAAAAAAAGCTATAAGGCACAAAATAGAGGAAAAGTTAACAAATCTCAAGACACCTACACTTTTGTTTTTTACGTACATGTAAATGTACACTTTTGTACATTTCATTTAAATTTAAATTTTCAGATGCTATTATCATTAGAGATGTCTGATTGTGAGTTGCTTAAAATTATGTTCTGCAAGAAGGTAATGTACGCCATTTTATGCATATTCACATGTAAACCACGCTTTTTGCCTTAGAACTTGCATAAACTTAACTTTACTACCTTGACATTGAAAATTCATTTTGAGGTCAAGAGGTCTATTTGTTGGAAATTGGGGGCAACCAAAGAGAAAAGTGTCCAATATATTTGTTGCTCCACTTTGACATAGGTAATTTTATATGTTGCCATCTCCTTGACCTGTGACCTTCAAAAGGGTCACTAGGGGTCAAGTAAACAGACTCACAGTGGGACGGACAGAATCGATAAAAACATAATGTAACATTCCCATCACTTTGTAAGGACTACGTGCGGGAATGCCAGATAAAATGCCACCGATGGGATTCGTACCAACTTCTTCTCCTATTTGGGGTACGCTCATTCACCATTGAGCTAATGAAACAATCTGGCATTTCCTAACTATGAAAGGTGTAGTTGTAGGAGTGAGACACGAGCCACTTTGTACGCTTCACAACTTTTGCAAAAATAGTTTGCATTATTTTTTCTAATGTTGGGTTTTACTTTACATTGCACATGCTGCAATGTTCATGCAATGAGTGCAGGTTTTATATTGTATTATATTGCCATTGTGGTTCACGATTTTATACGTCTCATTTTTTCATAAATACTTTATGTAAGTAGTAGAGTACAGATCATACCTACATAAAATAGTTCTTATGTATATATTATAATTGTCAATAACAAATATATAATAGTAAAGCGACGTAATATATAATAGAAAAATTTTATTGGGCCAATTCTTGGCACAGAGTGGAATCCATTCAAAGAAAATAAATCATGTCGACTCCTGATTGATTATCAATAAATTGTCGTATTTGCCATGTATACAAAAGATTTCAAATTACATTTTGAATTACGTTTGTAGTAGTTGCCTCTAAGTGATTAGTGTTTTCCCTTTGTCCCTCCAAATAGATATGGCAATTTACTTAAATCCACAGTTTCGGCTATAAATGCCGAATATTCCGCTCGATCGTAACCAAAGACTTTGAAACCGATGCGTGTTGATTCTGTCATTAGAGGTCGCATAAGCCTTATAACTGGATCAAAAATTGAAGGGGCTACAAAAGAAAGGCAAAGTAATTAATTTCCCGCCAAACTCACACGAAAACACAAAAACAACGGTAAAAGTATTTACAATTGTGCAGTGAATGGTGGCACACTTCACCTGGTACAACACAATCTTAAACGTGTACTAAACGCTTAGTAGCGTAATTCAAAATTTCGCTCTGTTCAATTTTTTTTCTTGTTATAGATTCAAGACATAAAATTACTTTGCATTTTTAATTGATACACGCTTTTTTACTACATCGAGTGTGAACCAAATCAAGTGGCACAGCTGAAATTGGTCAGTCACTGTTAGTGTTTGTGCGTCTTACCGTTGATGGAAATCAATCTGTACAAATTGTACGGGTAGTAGTTTTCGTGGTTTAACACCCAGGTTATATAGAATGGCGCACCTAAAAATTAAAAAAAAATTATTTATTATAAAGTTGAAAAAAAAATATAGAAAAGAAACCAAAAGGACTTGCATGCAGCGCATATGTGTGTCCGTAAAGCAAACCCTTGTATATCTGCAACCATCATTGAGGTGGGGTCGCCTGTATCATTGAAAGCTAACTGAGCAGACTTTTCTTCAAACTGGTCTAGCCGACGCGCAATTTCAGAAACCCTTCCTTTAATAGCCATGCGGCGAACGCCCCAGTCACCGAATGGAATCAGGATCACTTGATTCATAAAATCAGTAAATAAGCTCATTTGACCCTTTGACCAAAAGGGTCATACAGACCTTTGGGTCATAGGGTCATGTTTGTGTACAGAATACTAGTTGAAACGTTTTGAGCCCTAACTCACCTGGTAACCCTTCCTTGTTCCTTGTAGTAGTGTAGTCCACAACATACTCCTTTTCCAGCTTACCATGATTTTCAAGAGGCAAGTTGTCAATATTATTTTCTTTTCTCCAAGCCAAAGCCTAGTGTTAGAACAAAAACAACAACATACATTAATCAATACGATAATATATTACTATCGATATATCGATATTACTCTAATACAAGACAAGAAATTTCTTTTGTACATGATTGATGCCAAACTACGCTCCACCACTCTACTTTTACTAAAAGTAGTGGTCAATAAAAACGAGATTCTTACTTTTTCTAGGGCTTGCAATGCCTGACTGTGGTCAAACTTTTTAGATGAAACAATGTGAAAATTACAAATTAGTAATTATTATTTTAAACAAACTAATGTGATTACAAATGTTTATAAAACAAGCGATTGTTTACCTCTGAGCCATTTGTACAAGTAAGCATCCGATTTCATGTGCTTTACTACAAGCTTGTGCTCAACTGCATTTCTCAGCTGAAACCAAATTTAGAAGGAGTGATTGAAAAAGGATTGCAAGTTAGCGTAACCGTAAACAGTAAAGATAGGATACCTTGTCGATAGCAGCTTTTTCTTTTGCAGAGAAAGCAGGAATTTTCCCGTATGACAAAACCAGTAGAAAGGAAATTGCAAAGAAAAAACTCAGATGCGAATTCCCTCTCGCCATGGTAGCACAACTGGAGATTTAAGTAGCAAAGGAACAAGTCGAAATTTGGCAGTTCAGAGTTTTCTCATGTATAACTGATCTTAAATACTCTACTCGAAAAACCTGCCGACATAAACCATTGTTGTCTATTTGCATATATTGTGAAATCACAAGGTCTTAGGGTTAGTTTGTATCTTTGGCTTGATTTATAATGGCGTAAGCTTGTTTATGATTTGATTTTGTTCTTCTGACCCTATTCATAACTAAAGTGCTCATATTGCTTTGTACACAATTTATTTAAAAGTTTTGCTATCAGACTTCTCATTAACTATAGAGGTTAATTGTGTTTCAAATTTTATTTTCGTCTTGATTTTGGCTTATGCGTCGAATGAAATAAAAATTGGTTTGATGATTGATTATATTATTTCTACCTCTAGCGTTAACATTATTTTTAATGTACAGTGTGCATGTCAAAGGTCAAGGGACTTCTACCTCAAGTTAATTTTAGGTCTGCAAAAGTAAAATTTGATATTTAGTAAAATAATTGAAATATTTGATAACAATTATAAAATTTAGTTTGTAATGGTGGTTTTTATACATTCTTAGCACACTGCTACTTCAAAAGAGCCCACACAGCAAGTATGGTAATTAAAAACTTGTATATATCCAGCTGTGTAACAAATATTAGGAACCTCAATGAACTCAAAATTTTTAGAAGAGAAAATTCCTTCGAAAAAAGGCAACTTTTTTTTTAACTAACAGAACTGAATGAATGAAAGCAAGGTTTCATTTCAATGAATCAATTAATTCAAGATGGAATATAATTTCACATTGCCTATTTTTTTCAGGATTCAGAATTGGAGTAGGCTGGAGGAGTTTTTAGTTTTGAACGTAACTCACTACGTACGTGCTAAGGATTTGAAGAGTGACTTAAATCGGTCTTCTTAAATTAGATCAATCAATCAATCAACTTTTGATTAAGAGATATCAAATGTATGCCAATGCAACCCATAAATTTAATGTTTATTCAAAAGTGCGTTGTAGCCTGGCAAACAGCAAACTACAGCAAACTACACTTAGGGTTGTGTGACTTTTTTCACCAAATGTGGAAACTGACGATATTTTACGATGACAACAAAACACAGACAATACACATTAAAGATACTATTAATTCTACAATGACATTTTCGTGCACCTTTTTGTTGAATTTCTTTGAATCACATATCTACGTTTTTTAAATCAGAAGGATTCCGAAATATGCCATTCTAGCGCATGCTCGGCTTGAGCCTATCACCTAATAAATGTGTCAGTTTCCTCCTATACTAACTAACATACTTTTTTTAAAGGTAGTGCCTCGAAATGCTATAGTTTGCTGATTCTATTAGACAATTCATTTGGATAATTCTTGTAATAGATATACAAGGCAGATAGTTATAATATATATCCATTTATCTTGCACTGCCCTAAAGCGTCTGATATTTAAAAGGCGACGGAACTTGATTGCCTTGTCGTTTTTAATAACAAACTCGTTTATGTAATTTGTTATTGCTTTACTCCTAATTTTTTTTCTCAAAATAATTCTCGGAACTCATGAGAACATTGTTCAAACAATATTAAAATTGAGTCTACTTAAAACCCCATAAGAATTTAAACAGAATTATTATTTGGATTTGATTATAGTGTGAAATATTTTACATTTTGTTTTAGACTTAGGCATTTCATTACCTTACGTATTGCTTATATTTTCTGGAGTATAATTAAACGATTACAAATACCATTTTTGTAAGTATATATTCAATTCCGTCAAATAAATTGAAGTTTAGATTATCCGATAATTTAAATTGTAAAAATGTAATAAACTTATTCTTATTCACAATGCTTAGTATTTAAACTCTTATTCATTATTGTTTATACATAACTCGAGAGGGAAGATGCAATTCACAGAATTTTTGGGTAAAACTGTATTGGTGTATCACAATTCAGTTGATACCGTTGCCGGTTAACCGGTAATAAAAACCAAGAATTCCCGTTAAGTTTCCATTACCGGTACCGCTGGAACTTCACCGGTATTGCAAACCGTAATCCTAAAGTGCAAGATAAGTTGTTTCAAGAGATAGACCAGGTTGTCGGAAAATATCAAAATGTATCTAATATCGACGTTGCAAAGTAACATTGAACACTAATTCCAACGTTTTCAAAAATTAGATACAGGATTTAAAATTTCGGTTTCATTTAACAGCTTTTGTACATGCAGGCAACAATGTCTGAGCTCTACAGGTAATATTGTGTGTGACATAGTATTCATTGTTTTTATGTTTTATCGACGGATGGCTAATTTTTCACTTGAACTACAGGATGTCAAGTTATTACTATACAAAAATTATTGTCGGATTGAGAATTTGATGGTTATATAACTGTCAATTGCTTTGCAAATTTTTTGAATTTTTTTTTCCAATCCACAACCAGGAGCAGTAGGATGCCTTGAGGCAAAAGTTTGTGTCGATGCAACACAGCAACTGGAAATCTTGCCTCTCATTTATTTCCCTAAACGTTCTCGGAATTGAGTTCAGCAATATTTCCAAGGTTACTGACTTGTATTGCAAATTAAATTAGCTTCAGGAAAAAATTGCATTTAAGCAAAAATATTGAGCAATAAAATGTGATTCTTAGAATCTGAATAAAACCTGTTTCAAAAGACTCTCAAACCAGCATTTAAGCATCAAAATAACAAAATTCAGTTTTAATTTAACAAACTCAAAAATCAAATTACTCATCTCCTAACTAGTGCACAATGTTGTGGCAACTCTTTACCCTGCTCGTTTGCATATACATCTTCAAAAAGTTCCAGAAATCTAAATATGTCTTGCCGCCTGGTAATTTTTTATAATTATATATTCAATTAATTATTCAAAAATAATATTAATCATTACATTCATTTTTTTCTCATTTTTTGTGCTCAAATTCACAGGTCCTCCTAAACTGCCCTTGATTGGCTCCCTACTATCTGTTTTGTGGGCTGACTCGAAACAGCCGAGTCTAGCGTTTACCAAACTATCCAAAAAGTACGGAAACGTTTTTAGCTTGCAAATGGGTTTTGTGCCCACAGGTTAGGATTCTAATACAATATTGCTAAGCAATATATTTAGGTTTAAAGATTAAAGTTTTGAGTTCAAATAACGCTATTTTGTGTAGATTTTTTAAAGCATCTACATGAGTGTTATTAAATACACCGTCAATTGATTATATTTGAAGTGATAGTTCCACTTAAATACCGAAGAAACATATATTGAGAATGCCACAACTTAATTTCCATAACCGAAAAAACTAAAAACGAGAAAAACTATAACCGAAAATACAAAAACCGAGAAAAAGTATAACCGAGTAATCCAAACCGATAAATGTAAACATTTCATTCCACTGAAAAATTTGCAATATAGTACTTGTAATAGTATAGGTATTTATTATAATAGCTCTAATTGACTCAGTTTCTGCGCTGATTAGTGTTGAGGTACCGGTTACGGTGAATTTTCAAACACGCTTTACTTAAAGCACCTATTTCAGGTTCCAGTTGCTCACCTAACCAATCAATCAATCAATGATTTTATTTGACATAAGGCACGCCCAGATCAACATGATTACGAGAATACAAGTAGAACATAAATAAATAGTAATTAAAATTACATTAACAGCTGAACATAGCATTAGTTAACTTAAGTGAAGTTAAGTAGAATTAGGATAAAATAAAAGATGTGTAAGATGCGCAAAATGAGGTCACATTAGTTTAAAAATAAGTACTAGGTTCTGATTTTGAAATTAGTTCAAGTTTCGGGCACTTTAATGAGTGAGTAATGATTATTCATTGGAGTCTCTGTTCACAGCATATGGAAATGAAAATATTATACTTTTTGTACGTGTCGTAGTGGTAGTGAGACAAGTGGTAGTGAGGGAGACACTACCCTCAATTGGTCAAAAATTGCAAAAGTGAGTGGAAATTCGGCTATAAGATTTGCTCTTTCTCTATCGCTGGAGGGGCATTCCGTTTGTATATGGTGGAAAGATAGACTAGATCCACAGATCTTGCAAGCTTCTTCTTCAAACAAACCGAGATTCACTCATTTTCCGCAGTTGAAGAGAGTATCATAGTACAGTCGAAGCTGAGCGATTCTTGTTACTACAAATTTAGGAAGTTTCCGTTTTAGGTAAAACTTTGCAGAAGAGCAACTTTGAGTCAGCTCAAGTAGTGAGGCATGGATTTTGATTCCTTTGCAGAGTCGAGAGCTTTTTTCTCCAGTTTGTTCCTCAGTTTTTTGGGGAATTTCCTTGTGTTGAAGACTGCTAGGTCATACGAGTCCTGTTTCCAAAGCCACTCCAGACCTGCTAGCTTGAGAAAGTCTTTCAGTTGTGCGGACCACATTTGCCGCTCATTTGCATCGTCTCTAAATGATGCTTGTCTTAGCTCCACATAAGCGGCATGGTGTGGTATTGCATCGGCCGTTTTGGAGATGCGAAGAAGTCTGCACCACTGCTGATAGTACAACTTTGCTACCTCGAACTTGATGGTAGGGATCCCTGCTTGGAGTCGGACGAAGTAGCGTGGAGAAGAAATGGGAATTCCAATTGCGTTCTTCAAGAAGCGTTGTTGGACTTTTCCCAGAGTATCACAATGCAAGTAACCCCAAATTACCGCACCATAGAGGGTTGTAGAATGCAGAAAAGTTGCTCACCTAACCCGAAACCTAAAAGGAAATGTTGGAAACTACCATTTTATGTAGCTTTTCAATTTTTTTCTCGTTTGTATTATTTCTTGGTTTTTGTATTTTGGGTTTTTGTTTTTCTTGGATTTATATTTCCTGGTAATATCTATAAAACCATAACATTATATTGATGCAGTGTTTCTGATTAAAGAAAGACAACAATGAATCGAATTAAATGTGTTTGTTTAGGTACTCACTTGTTTGGCTTGAGAAAGGCTAGACTTTATTTAGATATTTTTAGGCCAGTATACATTAGTAAATATAATTTTACCAATATTGTGGCTGTACTAGTTGTCATTTAATAGTCGTCATCAATGGACATGCTAAAATTACGCAAGTTTCAAACTCGGAGCACCTCCTCTCGCACATCGACGAAAACGATCAGTGGATACTTGAAAAAACAAATGGGATTCCACTCGGTAACTCGAGCTTAGAATTTTTTTTTCAAAATTTCATGAAAATAATTTATGAAATTTTAGGCATAATTTTTTCCGAACCTGATGTTTGGGTCCCAACCAGGGCCTACTCTCAAAAAACTTTGAAAAAATATGGCTTTCACGAGAAATCAAAAATAGGGGAACTGGCCATACAGGAAGTTGTTGACTTTTGTGATGACGTCGAATCGAAAATGGTTCATGGACAAACAACTATTACACTGACAGACCAGTTTCAACTTCATTTTTTCGGCATTATTTGGGCATTATTTACGGGAGAAAAATTTGACAAAAATGATCCGAGGCCGATAAGTATGGTTCATGCGTTGAACGACTACATTCAATCTGGAAGTTTTGGCGGAAGCATTGCCTTCATTTTCCCGAAGCTGGTTCCATTTTTCCCGAAATTAACAGGGTTTCAAAAACTACAAGAGAGTAGTGCCAAATGGAAGGCGACAATTCAAGTAATTTTGAAAAACATTTTAAAACGTTTCAGTCAGAATATACCACACGGTCATTTGCGAAAGGTGAAATTGTAGGAGTCGTTTCAAAAGCGACTTTTGATTCATTCAGAACTATAACACATATTAAAAATATAAAAAATATTGTTGGGAAATTGTTCAAATTCGAAAAAAATAAACCGAAGCAAAGTAAGCCTGTTTGTAGTAAACATAAAATTTTACAAATTTAATCGAACATCATCCCACGAATCGTTTACTTTATTTAGGCGTTTTTAAACGAGGAGCGAAAGAAGCCCGGATACATGGATGAACCCACCAGTTTTATACAAGTTTCTACAAGACGTCGATAGGTCAGAACGGCCTTCTGATCTTCGCTCAAGCATTTTTACAGGTATGTTGGGAGTGCTGAAACTTACTGAAACTAGTCTTATAGAATCTTGCAAATACATATCTCAGAAATTTCAAACTTATCTTGAAAACCCTATTTAGACGAAAATGTAATCGCAGTAGTTCAAGATTTGTGCATAGGTGGAACAGACGTTCCTTCTAACGCCATGAAATTCTTTATCCGATACATGCTACAGTATCCTGAAGTGCAAGATAAGTTGTTTCATGAAATAAACCGGGTTGTTGGAAAGTATCGAAATGTTACTACCGACGACATTTCAAGGTACTTCGGACACAAATTCTAGCATTATTAAAAAGTACATCAAGGATTCAAATTTTAATTTTTCTTTAATAGTCTTGTCTACACACAGGCTACGATATTTGAGCTTTTTAGGTAATGTTACTAATTTAGATAATTATAATGTTTTCTTATATATTTATATTTTTGTCGACGGATAAGTAACTTATCACCTCAACTGCAGGATGTCAAGCACAGCAGATATTACTCCGCGAAAACTGTTGTCAGATTGGGAATTCGACGGTTATCTACTGCCAAAGGCAAGTTTATATTGTACTTTATGCATGCTCTTCATATTTTCATTCTTATAACACCACTGTATAAAGTAACCAACTTAGAAAGATAACAACCATTTTTTGAGAAAAATATTTGTTGCAGGGAACATTTTTAATTGTGAATATATGGAGCGGTAATCGTGATGATACGTTTTGG